>ML424011.1:336048-354983 GCA_005239525.1 Nicotiana knightiana
CCCCCGACCCCTCATTCACTCGGTCTCTCTATCTCTCTACTCTCTCTCTCTATCTCTCTAACTCTCTAGAGACTTCCAGTCTCCTCCCCGCCTCCGACGAGGCCCTTCGTCTTCTCCAGCCACCTCTCCACCGGAGGCCATGGAATCCTCACCACCCTCCTGCCTCCTATGGTTCATTTACGATCGATGTTGCTATCCCTAAGGTCTTCAAGAGACCTGGGTTCACTCTCCTACCCCCCTGGGCCTGTACTCACCATTCTCCGGCCACCTCCGGCCGTCCAAGTAAGATCTATGACTTTTGGGGTTTAAACCACTAATGTTTTGAGGTTTTCTTATCTTTCTGGGTTCTCTTAGAAACCCTAACTCTTAAAACTCTCCGATTCTTTTAGATATATGATAGATCTGTGTATATTTTAAGCTATTTCTTTGTTTTCTCAAAAGATCTCCAGATGTTCTCTAAAAATGACTCTCCATTTCAACTAGGGTTTCATGACCCCATTTTTAATGATTCTCTTATGATTTTTCAGTATCATCTTAGGGTTTCTGTGATTTATTGAAGTTTTTCTCTTTTATTAGAGTCGTTGCGTTGGAATCCCTAATTTTTGACCTAAACCCTAAGCTCCTGATCTGTCTTTTGAATATGTGTTTATATATGTGTCTGTGTTTCATGAGCTTTGTGATTCACTGATATTTTGCCCTATGTTATTCATCTATGTCTTTGATTTCTCCTGCTTTCCCGTTTATCTTACTGTTTACCCTATAAGTTCATATGAATCCCCAATCTCATATGCTTTCACCACTAGGGTTTCTGACCTCTTGCATGTTATTCATTCCAATTATTGATGTTATTCCTGTTCGAATCCATGATTTCCCATAGTTTTAGTTTGGTAGGGTTCCTGATTTATTATTTTTTCCCTGATTCCTTGTGATTTGAAACCTTACTAGAATATTCTTACTAATTCTCCGACCTTAGTATATTTCTTACCTTGTTACATGATTAATTTGCTGTTAATTGACTCTCATTCCTTAATTAGAATCTGGTGAACCTAGCCTCTATTGTATGCATGTACTAGGTTGAAATTATTTCCTTATATGTTACATTTGGGGACTTCCCTTATTTGCTATTTACATGATAATACCGTTTGAAATCAACTCCCTTAATTAAGGGAGTACTTCGACTGATTATGCTCTGATTGATTCCCAGTCCCTTAATTACTGGTTAATTTGATTCCTACCCTTATTTACCTAGATTTTAACTACTATATATGCTGCTTTTTTCTGTTCTCATGAGACACGAACAAGGAATCTGTTCAACTCTTTCTCTCACAACCAAAACATGCTCTCTATTCTCTCTTCTGTGCTACTTGCTACTATTCTAAGTTATCCGGCTGCAAGCCAAGGCTAACTACTGTGCCTCTCTTATTTCTGCTTTGTGTTTTTGCTTTCTTCACTTCATCGGTATGTTCTAATTCAGATTTCAGTCCTCAAACCAACATGTTTCTACTAATGTTGCAATTTATTGTGTTTCTAATCTGGTTCTATTTACTGTTCTTTTGTTCAACGTGTAACTAAAATCCTAAATCCCCTTTACCTGTTAAGTTATGATTTACTTGTCAATGACCAACATGTTTCTGTATACTTAGTACCCTTTTCTTATGTGAATCCCCATGCCTATGATTGGTACATTAGTGATCATAGTTGTAGCTATTTGGTCCAGTTATGTTTGTATAATCCTATACCTTATTGTATCCCCCAATCCCCTAAATCCTTAGGAACTTCTGATTGTGTACTGCCTACTACATGCTTGCCCTTACATGCTCTGTATTTGTCTCTCAAATCCCATTGCCCCTGCTTGTGATTTTCAGACTATTCCTGGTCCTTTGTGTGATGTTGAACTTGTTGGTGTTCCTGCCTTTTTAGTGGTTAAACTTATTTATTATAAAACTATTCCAATCAAGCTTCCCTATTCAAAACCGTTTTCTTACTTACCCTTTTCAAAACTGTTTTCTTACTTAACCTTTTCAAACCTAAGTCAATCACTCTCACATATACTCTTAAAAGTCTAGGTTGTGCCCCCTCTGTGTGAGCATTGCCTTGGGACCCTTGAGCTCCCTCTGAACTTTGACACACAGAGGCTGGTCATTCCACACTGCACTTACTCTATCTTGGCTATGAAATCTTGGTGTGAGCACTGCCCAGGATCCCTGGAGGTCCTTAGGGAACTCTGACACACCCGGATTGTGAAAAGGCTGTGAAACATTACTTGGCATTGAGGACATGGATATCTGGGCCTATTTTGTAGGCTCCCTATAGTTAACTTCTTATTTTTCTTCTATTTCAGTTGTGTAATTCATATCCCATCGTCTGTAATAATTAATTGTAAATAACTCTGGGGTCGGATAGTTAAAATGGGTGGGTGATATGCATGTTGTAGTATATTAAAGGGTAAAAACCATGCTATTATGCTTACATTCCTTAATTGCACAATAGAATCATGTTTAGGATCAATATGTGCAATGAATATCATGTACTCATGCTATTTGGGCTTTATGAACACTGTTTCAGTACTGTCATTCATCACTTAGAAAAATTCTGTGATAGGGTAAATAATGTTAATAATCTGTATCTTCTGCAATCATGCTTCATATTTCTATGCGCACTTAGAGATCCTGTTTCTAGGTAAACAACACTAAAAAATAAACTGCCACTCTTGCATATTCTGAAATCGTGCTTAATGCTATAATTATTGTGCATTTAGAAATCCTGCTTAGGATTATGTATTCTGCATCCCTACCTGTGCATTAGATACCATGTCTTAGGATTTAATTCATACTCGCGTAACAACACCTAGTCTAACTACTGCTGCATGTTATTTTACACCTAGGCAAGCCTTAGGAAATCAGTTAAAGAAATAAAACTAGAACTATCCTTTGTGATGAGTGTTCAACTGTCAGCATGCTTAAAACCAGTAGGCAAGCCTGATTAAGACTTCTTCTCTGAGTTATGCAATAAATACGTCTTTGTTATTATCACTTAGACACCATGCGTAGGATCTGAATCTGGACCTTAATTGTGCATGAAACATGTTGTTCATGTGCACTGTTTGTGTAGATATTTGAGCCCTTTCCTGTTTATGTGCTACCCCTTATCTGCAGTCCTACTTGTTTATTATATGTCGCCTTAGCATTTTCACCTTTAAAACCTAAGGTTCTGCCTAGCACCTCATTTAGGATAGGAGTCCTAATTTCCTCCTGGACTGATAGTAATGGACGGGCAACAACATGTAATAGAGGTCGAGACCAACACTCGATTCAGTAACTTTCATGGGGTGGGAAAGGGTAGAATATGGATATGATGACCGATGCTCTAATACTATGTATATCCCCTCTCCGAGGAGCGATTACCGGGTATTGCATTGATGTGATCCATATTATTATAAACTTAGGATACCTTTTATATGCTTAGATTGTAATCCTTTCAAAATATAATCTTCTTTGCTATTTTCAAACATCTGCATGCTTAAGACTTGGATTCCCTCTTAATTAAACCTTTATTTGTTTGTTTGCTAAGCTGTACAAATTCACAGAAACCATTTGGCTGGGAACCACACTTGTGGATCCTGAAGGGTGCCTAACACCTTTCCCTTAGGATAATTTCAAACCCTTACCCAATCTCAGGTTAGTAATGTAGTTGTAATTGAACCACTTAGGTGCCATAACGCACCGTTAAAATCGTTACGTGAAGACTCTTCAAAATATGCAAACCCCTTTCCCAAAAGGAACGGGTTGTCTCAACAAATGTCATAAACCCCTTTCAGCCGACCCCTAAAGGAGCGCTTGGAGAAAAAGGGGGGGGGGTGCGACAACATGGCGACTCAGCTGGGGATATCCACGCTTTTACCATTTCAAATTGTTTCGTGAATTTGTGCCTTTATTTTTGGTTAAATACTTGCACCCTTTCCTCTTCCCTTTACATGCAATTAATTGTTTACTTCAGGTATTTATTTTTCCTCAAAAACGAAACTGACATGTCTCTTTTTTTTCTTTTGTAACTGCTTTAAATCATTACTGTTGTTTTTACCCCTTTCTTTAACGTGCAAATAATGACAACTTGTTTTAATACTTATTATTGCATAATCATGCTCAACATTCATACTCCACTCGTGCCAAACAAAATACTATAGCAACGCTTGATGAGTGGTTGCACTCTTCCTATATTATTACCCACTAAATTCGGAAAGGCTCATTTGCGGTAAAACTAGTCGATCAGCTGTGCAGTCGACGGTTCCGTGCCTTTCCCCCTTGAGTTTTCCGCTCAAGGGTACCGGTCTAAAACCCCATAGAAACCTTACTCTGTTGCACTGTTGCATGCATAATGGTCAAACCTAGTCCAGCTAAAGTGTCGTCCACATGATAGCTTTTAACATAGCCTTATCCAAAAGTCCACAGGATTTTCCTAAACCCAAACGGACGCCCTCACGTTCTGTGCATTTATTTAAAGAACTAAATGCTTCCTGCTAATCATTGATGTTAAATAGTCGAGTCCGGTAGGGGTAAGGGCCTAACCTTATTTGCTTTGCAGAAAAATGAGGCACGAAGTCCCCAGATTCGGCATGGTCTCCAGTATCCACCTAAGACTGCTGGGTTGGTGGGAGGATCTGCACTCTAGCAACAAAGTTATCGTCGGGAAACACTTGGGTAACCTACCATATCTCCTAGAAATCCAGCCTAACAAAATGATAATAGAGGTTGCTACCCTGTTCTGGGATCATGAAAGATCCGTGTTCCGCTTTGGGAACATCGAAATGACGCGTTTGATAGAAGAGATAGGAGGTCTGGCTAACCTAGTATGGGAAACTCCAGGGTTGTTGATGCCTGAGAATCGCACAGGCAAATGTTTCCTCAAAATGATGAGCGTGAAAAAGGATGCAGAATTGGTATGTTTGGAGGATTCGTACATTCATTTTGACTACTTATACGAAAGGTATGGCCACATCAAATCATACCGTACCTACCATGACGAGTTTTCTATCACCTCTCTGGGACACATCCATCGCCGAGTGTTTGTGTTTATGATTTGATTTTTGGGTTTGATCATGTTACCGATGAAGAAGGAAAGGATCCATACCAGGCTGGCCATGGTAACTAACACCATAATGGAAGGGGTAGAGGGGCAAGACTTCAACATTGTGCCCATGATCATTGCAGACATATAACATATATTGGGCCTTGGAAAGGTGTCAACAAGGAGCAACGCATTTCGAATGTTGCAATCTATTATATCAACTATGGCTCATGGAACATCTCCAAAGAGGCGAATACCGATAAGACATTCACCGCAGAATGTGGGATGACCACATCGCTTTCCATCACCCAAAGCGAATGAATTATATCCCTGACATGTTAACTCAGCCTGAAAATGCCGAGGGATGGGTTGAGTTTTTTGATAACTTGACGGAAGAGCAGGTTCAATGGATGTTTGAATGGTTTTCGACGGATGAGTTCATCATTCGATCCCGAGATGCATCATTTCTGATACTTATTGGTCTAAGGGGGACATGCCCTTACGTCCCTCTTCAAGTTATAAGGCAAGTTGGTAGGAAGCAAGTCATACCTAGGGTCGAGAAGATGATCCATCTTCGAGCCGACTTTCAAAATAATGACAGTCCTCACAAGTGCCAAGCTCAGCACCTGTGGCACTGCAAGATTATACTTGAGAAGAGGATATGGGTGGCCAGAGCAAGACGGGGTACGTCCGAGGTCACATGGTTATAGATGAAAGGGCCGAGGCACAAGTCAAAAGAAAGATGGAAGAGTCCAGTGGCACCAGAAAGGAGAATATGATTGAATGGGTAGAGGCCACTGATGGCCAAGGTATTCGAGTCCTACATGAGAACATGTGACCACTTGAATAGAAATTGCTGAAGTTTCAGGAAGAACTCGATCAAGTCCGAAATCTGGCCAACCTTTCATTTTCCCCCAACGTCCTCGACGTCAACCTTCCAAATGCTCAAAACGTCACACCTCCACAAAATATCCCAAGACAGCAAAATCATCCCGCACCTCACCATCACGCCACTCCCCCAAAGAACCAAACTCTCCCGACGCAGTGCAATGCTTTCAACACCTCAAATAACACTCCCCTACTCATCCCAGAACCTTGAAACCCCACAAAGGACCATTTCTACACCTATAACAATCCCATCTATGTGGAAACCGCTACCCACTCCACTCCGCCTATCTCACAGGCATCCGAGTCTGATGGAAAGGACTTACTTATCAAGAACCTGGCTGAGGAGCTTAAGAAACTGACCATCCGAGTCCAGGGTGTTGAAGGAACCACGGGAATTGAAGGGTTAAAATATGAAGATCTTTGTACAACCTAATGTCGAACTGCCCGAGGGGTACCAACCTCCAAAGTTCTAAATGTTTGACGGTACTGGTGATCCGAGAGTCCATCTGAGGACCTATTGTGAAAAGTTGGTTGGCGTTGGGAAGGATGAAAGAATATGCACGAAGTTGTTCATGAGGATTTTGAAGGGAGACGCACTGTCTTGGTACATTAGTCAAGACCCCAAGAAATGGTCAAACTGGGTAAGCATGGCGTCTGATTTTATGGACAAGTTTAGATTCAACATAGAGAAAGCACCAGATGTGTTCTACATTGAAAATTTGAAGAAGAAACCCACATAAACCCTCCACGAGTATGCTACTTGCTCGAGGTCCGAAGTCGCTAAAGTCCGAACTGCTCTAGAGGAAGAGCAGATGAACAAGTTCTTTGTCCGGGCTAAGGACCCGCAGTATTATGAACAGTTGATTATGGTTTAAGGCCAGAAGTTCTCCGACATCATCAAATTGGGTGAGCAGGTTGAAGAAGGTATTAAAAGTTGTATGGTTACAAATTTTGAAGCCTTGCAAGCCACTAACAACGCTTTACAGTCCGGTGGTGTGTCTAAGAAGAGACACGTGGGAGCCGTAATGGTTGCACAAAGATCCAAGTCCCCACTCAAATATCAAACTTATCCAACACCTCCACTCACATACCAACCAACCCCGAATTACCAAGATCCCTCACCAAACTACCAAGCACCCTCACCAAACTACCAAGCTCCACTACCCACATATCAACCTACTTCGCCCAGATACTCACAACCCGCTCCTGTCTACCATACTTATAATTCCCAGCCATCCCATTACCAATCTCCCCCTGCACGCCAAAACATCCCTAGACCTCGTCCCAATTTTGATCGCCGCCCTCCAAAGAAATACACCGCCATAGCCGAGCCTATTGACAAGCTATATGAGAAGCTCAAAGCTGCTAGTTACGTCACACCTATCCCTGCTGCCAACCCTGAGAACCCTTCTCAGTGGGTTAACCCAAACAAATCCTGTGCATACCAATTCGGCATGAAAGGACACACCATCGAAGAATGCCGCTCTCTGAAGGACAATACAGGCTCTCATTGACAACAAGATTATTGTAGCAAAAGACCCCGCTCCAAATGTCCGCAACAATCCTTTGCTAGACCATAAGGGTGGAGGTATCCATATGATTGAATAGAAGATGATTGGGATCCTGAGGGATCAATTGGGTTGACGGCAGAAGGCGATGACCCAAAGAAACCTGCAGTCACTCTCAAACTGGTCATAGTCCAGATTCAACCATATGAGGACGCTGAGGTGAATATGTCTATACCACTTGAGTTTGAAGCAGCGCCTCCTACAAAGTCACCAGTGCCAATTGAAGTGGAGTTTGTATCTCCATCAAATGCACCAGCACCGTTCGAGGTCGCAGTCTTGCCACCCCAAACACACATTATGTTTGAAGTAAGGATGGCCGCACCAATTCCGGTGGCAATATCAACCACGCCACCCTTCTATTCAAATGCTATCCCTTGGGACTATACAGCCGAGGCGAGAAGGAAAGGCAAGGTCAGGTCTGAGGAGGCTGTCGTAGCATAGGTATGACGAGAACTGGTAGGGTCTACACCCCTGAGCATCTGGCTGAATCAAGCAAGAAGACTGCCAACCGGCCTCCCCTTATCGAAACAGGTCCCGATGACCTTTGGAGAAAGGTACAGGCTAAGGAGTATTCAGTTATCGACCAGCTGAACAAGATACCGGCAGAGATATCCATCCTCTCTTTGCTACAGAATTCTGAAACACGCATAAATGCTTTGTTGAAAGTGTTGAGTGAAGCATATATGCCAAACAACATCACTAGCGGGGAAACGGCCAATATTTTAGGCCAGGTACTGGAAAGTCACAAAATCACTTTTCATGAAGATGAGATACCACCTAAAGGATTGGGGCACAACAAAGCGCTGCACATCACCGTGCAATGTGAAGATCATTTCATTATAAGGATCTTGATCGATGAAGGTTCAGTCATAACATCTGTCTGTTGATAACACTCAAGAAATTGGGTAAAGGGATACATGAGATAAGGGATGGAGTGATCAAAGAGAAAGCCTTTGATGGTTCTCAGAGGTCCACCATGGGGGAGATCAGTCTATGTCTGCATATGAGACCGACTTGGTTCAAAGTGGATTTCCAGGTGATAGATGTGCCAGCATCCTACAACCTATTGTTGGGACGACCCTGGATTCATGCTGCTGGGGCCATAGCGTCAATGCTACATCAGGCGGTAAAATTCGAGTGGAACCACCAAGAGGTGATTATTCATGGTGACGGTAGCAACCCCAGTTATAGTCGTCAAACTATTCTGATGATTGACGGAAAAACGAAGATAGGCGGGGGAACTTACCACCACATTGGGCGGGTCAATTCTATTGACAAGGAAAAGTGGTGAGATAGCAAGATTGAGAGCATCCTGAACTGGAGAGGATATGAGCCAGGCAAAGGGGTCGGTAAGAACCTCCAAGGGATCACGAAGCCCATAAAACTCAAGAAACATGGTACCACTTTCGGTCTGGGGTATGAGTACACTTAGCAGGTATTCAACGACTGGTCGCCACCTTGGTGCGGTCCCTGTTACCCTATGGAGCAGCCGATACCTCATCTTGAGCAAACTTTCAAGAAGGCCGACATTATTTACGGATCAGATGAAGAAGAAGCACTTACATCGATGAGGAGTTTGTTCCTAGAGGACGAGGATATGGATTGTTGTGTTGTTCTCGAGGAGGAGGGGGAGGAAGGCCCTTCCATACAGACTATAAGCAGAGGGACATACCTCAAGAATTGGACTGTCAAGACGACCAAAGCCCGACAAGCCTCGGGGTAGCAAAGCTAAAACAAGCATTATTTACTGTTTTATTTACTAAATGATTTTTCTTTTCCTGCATTTTTCAATTTCTGCAGTAAGATCTTCAATGTTCAAAACAGTTATTCAATTCATCAAAGCATCTTCTAAATTTCTCTTACGAATCTGATATTTATTGCTATTGTTTTCTCTCATTACTTTATTTATGGAACATTACTATTACTTGTCTTGATGAACTGATGACTGTGACATGCAATGAGACAAGGCATCAAACGGACATTGATTCAGACGAAGACGTCATACCTGACGAGATTGTCAAAGAAGTTAATAACTTTGAGCAGAGACCTAAGTCCAACCTGGACGAGACTGAAGTTATCAACCTGGGATATTCAGAAAACATCAAGAAGATACTAAGGAAGATGATAGAAAGGCACAAGAAGTGGCATGAAAATTTAGCATTTGCCTTATTGGGATACCGTACCACTGTCCGCACATCAACAGAGGCAACTCCCTATATGTTAGTTTATGGTACAGAGGTTGTTATTCCTGCGGAAGTGGAGATTCCATCTCTAAGAATTATACAAGAAGCTGAGCTCAGCGATACAGAGTGGGTAAAGAGCCATTATGAGAAACTAGCCCTCATAGATGGGAAGAGAATGAATGCAGTATGTCATGGTCAACTATATCAGAACAGAATGGCCAGGGCCTTCAACAATGAAGTCAAGCTGAGACGATTCACACCAGGGAGACTGGTGTTAAAGAAAATCTTTCCGCATCAAGATGAAGCCAAGGAGAAGTTCTCTCCCAACTGGCAAGGTCCGTACATGGTTCATAGAGTACTGACAGGAGGAGCACTCATACTTGCAGAAATGGACGGAGAAGTTTGGCCGAAACCGATCAATTCAAATACAGTCAAGCGCTACTATGTGTAACTCTATGTGTTTTTGTCAACAATGTTAATTGAACTACGCCTAACCTGAATCCCGTTTAAGAGGGGATACGTAGGCAGCCATATGGGTTTGGTCACAATTCAATAAAAATCTATTTTTTCCCCGCAATTGGAAACTAGGGAAAAAGTTTGAGGAGGATCCTCAAATTTCTGAAGCGAGCAACAGTCCACAAGCATTCACCCAGCCAACTAGGGCAGAATTTTGAGGAGGACCCTCAAAATTTTGAAGCAAGTTCAGCCAATCGTCGTGAGAGCAGCAGTCAGAGGCGTCCACCCAACAAATTAGGGCAGAATTTTGAGGAGGACCCTCAAAATTCCGCACCAAAAGAGGTTGCAATGTCTCGAACCGTATCATGTCGTCGGTTCATCTAAAACTTTTTTAGATTATATATTATACTTTTACAAAATCATGCATATTTATTTTTCTGAAACAGCTTGTTTAGCGAACGCTACCCCAATGATACAGACAGTATCATCATGATCAAGCAAACGAGCCAAGCAGAGCCAGCGGGAATGCGAACTAGCCTTCCCCCTTTACAAAACTCACGATCTTTCTTTGGATGTAGGCACAAAAATTGCAAAATCCCCAAAACATATTATCCGCTCAAAGGACAGACATCGTTCCTCAAACCCGTCGCACATGCCAACATTTATTATCAGCACAAACGATGTTTCATTATCACAATGCTCTACCGCAATTTAACACTAGCTAAGAATTTCGGTTGTCATTCCTTTAATCTTGCATAAGGCTACCTTTCTGCCTTCCGAGACTAAACGTTGTTTCCATCTGCATTCGCATCTTGCATAAGGCTACCATTCTGCCTTCTGAGACTAAACGTTGTCTCCATCTGCATTCGCATCTTGCATAAGGCTACCTTTCTGCCTTCTGAGACTAAATGCTGTCTCCATCTGCATTCACATCTTGCATAAGGCTACTTTCTACCTTCCGAGACGAAACGATGTCTCCATCTACATTCACATATTGCATAAGGCTACCATTCTGCCTTCCGAGACTAGACGTTGTCTCCACCTACATTCGCATCTTGCATAAGGCTATCATTCTTCCTTCCGATGTTAAACACTACCTCTATCTGCATTCGCATCTTGCATAAGGCTACCATTCTGCCTTCCGAGGTTAAACGCTACCTCCATCTGCATTCGCATCTTGCATAAGGTTACCATTCTGCATTTCGAGGTTAAACGCTACCTCTACCTGCATTTGAATCTTGCATAAGGCTACCTTTCTGCCTTCCGAGGTTAAACGCTACCTCCATCTGCATTCGCATATTTCATAAGGCTACCATTATGCCTTCTAAGGCTAAATGTTACCTCTGATATACTTATCAAAAGCAACCAATGCCTCTAGCATTATTTACTGCACTTTCCTTTTGGGCTAAGCTCTGCCCCTTTACTTCGCAAGACTAAACTCTATCTTGTCAGCATCATACTATTGCATCTTCATGGGCTGAAATATCGCCAACTTATCCAAAGGCGTCATCATTCGGAGGCACCATCTTCATGGCCCGAGAAAACCATGTCATGGCCTGAGGATCCCTTTTATCAGTTTGCATATCATTATTCGGAGGCACCATCTTCATGGCCCGAGAACACCATGTCATGGCCTGAGGATCCCTTTTATCAGTTTGCATATTATTATTCAAAGGCATCATGGTTCGGAGGCATCATCTTCATGTCCCGAGAACATCATTTCATTGCCTGTGAATCCTGCATCAAGAAATTCATGGCCCAGGACGTCATGGTCTGAGGACGTCATCCTTAACCGTCCGAAGACATCATTCATGGTCCAATGGGAATTTGCATCATGTTTAAATTACACACTATATATGCTTGTATTTTTATTTGCAGGTGATCCGAAAAACAGCGACCGTCCCGGTAGGTGCGGTCCCGCCCCAGTTCTCCTAACTACCTTGTAAGCCGCTTGTTCACCCAACCTTGCACTTTGCTTCCGTCCTTATAAAACTTCATCGGTATACTTCGTTGGTGGCTCCTGAATTACATACGGACGGATTCTGGTAAAACCAGGGATATGTAGGCAACTCAGAAACCAGGGTGCGGCCGGAATCTCTCCAAACCATTTCAGTCGGTCAAAATTGGCCATCATATCTTTTTCCGACAACTCTTTCATCCTTCCTAGGTAAAGAGGGGCACCTGTTGATACCTAATTTTTTTCTCAAACTATTTTAAAATTTTCATGTATACCTTCAAAATCACTCCTTATAATAACTGGTATTTTTTCGTAATTTTTCATATATTTATTAAATTATTTTCCAATTTATTCAGTATTTTTATATTCAATAATTAGTCATAAATTGTATTATAATTAATTTCATAATATTTTCTAGCTTAATATATAATTTTTAACCCCATTAGAATTTAATTATTTCATAGATTAGCCAATTTGGCATTATTTGGCTATAATAACAAAATTTTGCGATTATAGCCTAATTGTACATTTTATGCCATTTTAATTCAATAGTTAGCCATTGTACATTTTAAATATTAGTTAATTACATTAATTTCACCTATTTAGCCCTAATTTCATTTTATATGATTATTATCTATTTTTATTAATTATTTATCTAATTTTAATGGGTATTTAACAAATAGCCATTCTTTATTTAAATTCCAGCCTAAATCAAACATGGTCCTAGCCCAATTAATCCCAGCCCAAACCAAATTCCTACTCGTCCCAACCCCACGACTAATCTAAGATGTTGATCAATTTAAATCAATGTCAGACCCAAACCGATGGGTCGCGATGGGCATCCGATGCCTTACTCGACTGAATACCAACGTAACGTATCTTTCTTATTACATTATCATATACATGTGACGTACGGGCCTAATAGGACAACATAATCATTTACAAACACAAAACATAGGCCGACAAGGCCGTACAATCTTTCACGTATACGACATATGTCTACAAGCCTCTAAGAGTACATAAATGTCATAAAGGTCGGGGTAGATTCCTGTCATACAAAACAATACCCGTCTAAATCATACTAAAAGCGACTCCGAAGCAAATGGAGCGCACCACCATCTTCCGCTGAGCTGATAGCCTACTTGGAGGGCTCTCGACCTGTCTATCGGGACCTGCGGGCATGAAACGCAACGTCCCCAGGAAAAAGGGACGTCAGTACGAATAATGTACCGAGTATGTAAGGCACATAATGTACATAAGAGACATGGAAGAAATATGGAGTACATGACTCAACCTGTAAGTCTGAATAACTTTGTAAATCATAAATCACTTTTAGAAGCATGTATAGCATATGAATGTCATGTCGTGCATAGGTATATGTTTCATAACATCATCAGCCTCTGAGGGCATCCCATCATATCATATCCGCCACTGTGGGCAAAATCATCATCGTATACCAGCTGATCAGGTGGTGGTACGTATATAACGCCATAAACTTTCCCATATCCCATATACATACATATACATACATATATACGCGTATATAACACTGTTTGAATATACATATATACGCGTATATAACGTTGTTTGAACCATATTTCAGCTATGCGGGCAACATCA
The DNA here is from genome assembly GCA_005239525.1 of Nicotiana knightiana. Taxonomy (NCBI): domain Eukaryota; kingdom Viridiplantae; phylum Streptophyta; class Magnoliopsida; order Solanales; family Solanaceae; genus Nicotiana; species Nicotiana knightiana. Next base: position 349,785 of record ML424011.1, read on the forward strand.
TCATTATATACCAGCTAATCAGGTGGTGGTGCGTATATAACGCTGTAATCTTTTTCCCATATCCCATATACATATATTTACATATATACGCGTATATAACGCCATATGATCATGGGTCAATGCACATGTATGAAATGCATGAAAAGTATGTAAATAATCTCAATATTCCTTCCGGATAAACTTTTCTAACTGCGTATTATTCTGAGACCCATGAACAGAAAATAATAAAAATTCTCATGGGGAATCAAGAATATAGACACCCCTACTATTTCTATGAATAGAGTAATTTATAGAAACTGTGTATTTACTCATTTCTTTAGTATAATTTGGATCATGCCAAAAGAAAGAATGAATAGCCTTAACATACTTGGAGTAAGGAAACATTCTGCATGATATTCTTCGGAAAGGTTGCATCGTACTCCATTCGAATCACAAAATTTTACGTTGCTAAATCTTTTTGGAATCGTTTTGTTGCAAGGAGGATTGCTAACGTTACTTCTATTCTTATTACAAAGTCTTGGTATGAAAATGCTAGGGAAGAGTTTGCATTTCTGATTGAAAATGTCTTTTCTGAATGACTTCACAGAATAGTAACGTTATTGGATGTTGTTCTTGAAAGTTTAAAGTTGAGGTGTCTTATTATTAAAGAATTAGGATGCCACCTACTTATAATTGACTAAGAGTCATGTTATTAATAAGGGGGTTTGCTGACACGTTCTTACCTTGACACTTATCCAAAGTTTTCACTTAATTTAATTAGGTAATATCACGCTACCCGGTAATTAACCAATTACCCGCATAATTAAGAATTGCCTCAAATTACTTAAAATTCTACTTATTTTTTATACACTTTGTACATCCTACTATCATGGTCATATATTACCTTGTATGGTACTAGTCCATAAATATCGGGGTATTATATCTTGGACCGTATTTTATCCTAAATTGCCAAACTTTGGCGAAAATTCATTTTCTTTCACTTGTTTCCCCTCTCACCTTCACGAACTTACTCATTACTTGTTTAAAATAACATAATCCTTATAATCTCCAAATAATCTTGTCCTTGGACTGATGTCAATTACCTTACGATAAATTCAACGTACAATATTATAGGGTTCAATATCATCGTAATTTAATACTGCGAAGCGTAACATCCTCGTAATATTGCGGGGCGTAACTATCAACGGCCCAGATTAGTGTTACCATATTTAAACCTAGGAGACTACCCCCATCCCCCTACCCCTCATTCACTCGGTCTCTCTATCTTTTTACTCTCTCTCTATATCTCTCTAACTCTCTAGAGACTTCCAGACTCCTCTCCGCCTCCGATGAGGCCCTTCGTCTTCTACGGCCACCTCTCCACCGGAGGCCATGAAATCCTCACCACCCTCCTGCCACATATGGTTCCTTTACGACCAGTGTTTCTATCCCTAAGGTCTTCAAGAGACCTGGGTTCACTCTCCTACCCCCCTGGGCCTGTACTCAACATTCTCCGGCCACCTCCGGGCGTCCAAGTAAGATCTATGACTTTTCGGGTTTAAACCAGTAATGTTTTGAGGTTTTCTTATTTTTTTGGGTTCTCTTGGAAACCCTAACTCTTAAAACGCTCCTGTTCTTTTAGATCTATGATAGATCTGTGTATATTATAAGCTATTTCATTATTTTCTCAAAAGATTTCCAGATGTTCTCTAAATATGACTCTCCGTTTTCAACTAGGGTTTCATGACCCCGTTTTTAATAATTCTCTTATGATTTTTTAGTATCATCCTAGGGTTTCTACTGTGTTTTAGTGATTTATTGAAGGTTTTCTCTTTTATTAGAGTCGTTGTGTTGGAATCCCTAATTTTTGACCTAAACCCTAAGCCCCCGACCTGTCTTTTTAATATGTGACTGTGTTTCATGAGCTTTGTGATTCACTGATATTTTACCCTATATTATTCATCTATGTCCTTGATTTCTCCTGCTTTCCCGTTTATCTTACTGTTTACCATATAACTTCATGTGAATCCCCATCTCATATGCTTTCACCACTAGGGTTTCTGACCTCTTGCCTGTTATTCATTCCAATCATTCATGTTATTCCTGTTCGAATCCCTGATTCCTCGTAGTTTTAGTTTGCTAGAGTTCCTGATTTATTATTTCTTCCCTGATTCCTTGTGATTTGAAACCTTACTAGAATATTCTTACTAATTCTCCGACCTTAGTCTATTTCTTACCTTGTTACATGATTAATTTGTTGTTAATTGACTCCCATTCCCTTAATTAGAATCTGGTGAACCTAGGCTCTATTGTATGCATGTACTGGGTTGAAATTGTTTCCTTATATGTTATATCTGGAGACTTTCCTTATTTTCTATTTACCTAATAATACCGTTTGAACTTAACCCCTTCAATTAAGGGATACTTATGCTGATTTTACAACTATTTTTGAATATTCCTCTACACTACATATGGTACCTTTCCTTATTTGTTGTCTGATAATACCGTTTGAAATAAACCGCCTCAATTAATGGATTACTTGGACTGATTATGATCTTATTGATCCCAGTCCCTTAATTGCTGGTTAATTTGATTCCTACCCTTATTTACCTAGATTTTAACTACTATATATGCTGCTCTTTTCTGTTCTCATAGGAGACGAACAAGGAATCTGTTCAACTCTTTCTCTCACAACTAAAACTTGCTCTCTATTCTCTCTTCTGTGCTACCTGCTACTATTCTAAGTTAGCCGGCTGCAAGCCAAGGCTAACTAATGCGCCTCTCTTATTTCTGCTTTGTGTTTCTGCTTTCTTCACTTCACTGGTATGTTCTAAATCATATTTCAGTCCTCAAACCAACATATTTCTATTACTGTTGCAATTTATTGTGTTTCTAATATGCTTCTATTTACTGTTCTGTTGTTCAACATGTAACTAAGATCCTAAATCCCCTCTACCTGTTAAGTTATGTTTTACTTGTCAATGACCAGCACGAATCTGAATACTTATTAACTGTTTCTTATGTGTATCCCCATGCCTATGATTGATACATTAGTGATCATAGTCCTAGCTATTTGGTCCTGTTATGTTATTATAATCCTATACTCTATTGTATCCCCCAATCTCCTGAATCCTTGGGAACTTCTTATTGTGTACTGCCTACTACATGTGTGCCCTTACATGCTCTATATTTGTCCCTCAAATCCCATTACCTCTGCTTGTGATTGTGGGACTATTCCTGGTCTTTTGTGTGATGTTGAACTTGTTGGTGTTCCTGCCTTTTTAGTGGTTACACTTATTTATTATAAAACTATTCCAATCAAGTTTCCCTATTCAAAACTGTTTTCTTACTTACCCTTTTCAAAACTGTTTTCTTACTTAACCTTTTCAAAACTATGTCAAGTACTCTCACATATACTCTTAGAAGTCTAGGTTGTGCCCCCTCCGTGTGAGCATTGCCTTGGGACCCTTGAGCTCCCTCTGAACTTTGACACACAGAGGCTGGTCATTCCACACTGCACTTACTCTATCTTGGCTATGAAATCTTGGTGTGAGCACTGCCCAGGATCCCTTGAGGTCCTTAGGGAAATCTCACACACCCGAATTGTGAAAAGGTTGTGAAACATTACTTGGCATTGAGGAAATGGAGATCTGGGCCTATTTTGTAGGCTCCCTATAGTTAACTTCTTATTTTTCTTCTATTTCAGTTGTGTAATTCATATCCCATGGTCTGTAATAATTAATTATAAACAAATCTGGGGTCGGATAGTGAAAATGGGTGGGTGATATGCATGTTGTAGTATATTAAAGGGTAGAAACCATGTTATTAGGTTTACATTCCTTATTTGCGTAATAGACTCATGTTTAGGATCAATATGTGCAAAGCATATCATGCAATAATGCTATTTGGGCTTTATGAACACTGTTTCAACATCTTGTTTCAGTATTGTCATTTATCACTTAGAAAAATTCTGTGATAGGGTAAATAATGTTAATAATCAGTATCTTCTGCAATCATGTTTCATATTGCTATGCGCACTTAGGGATCCTGTTTCTAGGTAAACAACACTAAAAAACAAACTGCCACTCTTGCATATTCTGAAATCGTACTTAATGCTGTAATTATTGTGCATTTAGAAATCCTGCTTAGGATTCTGTATTCTGCATCCCTACCTGTGCATTAGATAACATGTCTTAGGATTTCATTCATACTCGCTTAACAACACCTAGCCTAACTACTGCTGCATGTTATTTTACACCTAGGAAAGCCTTAGGAAATCAGTTAAAGAAATAAAATAAGAACTATCCTTTGTGATAAGTGTTCAACTGTCAGCATGCTTAAAACCAGTAGGCAATCCTGATTAAGACTTCTTCCCTGAGTTATGCAATAAATATGTCTTTGTTATTATCACTTAGACACCATGCGTAGGATCTGATTCTGGACCTTAATTGTGTATGAGACATGTTGTTTATGTGCTCTGTTCGTGGAGGTCCTTGAGCCCTTTCCTGTTTATGTGCTACCCCTTATCTGCAGTCCTACTTGTTTATTATATATCGCCTTAGAATTTTCACCTTTAAAACTTGAGGGTCTGCCTAGCGTCTACTTTAGAATAGGAGTCCTAATTTCCTCCAGGACTGATAGGAAGGGACGGGTAACAACATGTATTAGAGGTCGAGACCAACACTCGATTCAGTTACTTTCATGGGGTGGGAAAGGGTAGAATATGGATATGATGACCAGTGCGCTAATACCACGTGTAGCCCCTCTTCGAGGAGTGATTGCTGGGTATTGCGTTGATGTGATCCATATTATTATAAACCTAGGATACCTTTTATATGCTTAGATCGTAATCCTTTCAAAATCTAATCCTCTTTGCTATTTTCAAATATCTGCATGCTTAAGACTTAAATCCCCTCTTATTTGAGCCTTTATTTGTTTGTTTACTAAGCTGTACAAATTCACAGAAACCATTTGGCCGGGAACCACACTTGTGGATTTTGAGGGGTGCCTAAACCCTTCCCCTTAGGATAATTTCAAGTCCTTACCCAATCTATGGTTAGTAACGTCGTTGTAATTGAACCCCTTAGGTTCCATAACGCACCGTTAGAATCGTTAGGTGGCGACTCTTCAAAATATGCAAACCCCTTTCCCAAAAGGAACGATTTGTCTCAACCAATGTCATAAACCCCTTTCAGTCGGGCTCGAAAGGAGCGCTTGGGG
>ML424011.1:355800-421242 GCA_005239525.1 Nicotiana knightiana
GGGGGGGGGGGGGGGGGCAACAGCGTCTTCCTCAGCTCCGGCCAAAAGTCGCACTTGCGCCCCATTGTCCGCATTTGCGCCTTCGCAGGTGCGAAAATTACATCGCACCTGCCCTCCCAGCCAAGCCAGCAAATCTCGCACCTACGGCGCCAAAGCCGCACCTGCGGCCAAAGCCTCGCAGGAGCGGTCGCACCAAACACCAACAACTTCAGCTTTTCTGAACTTCAAATATTGATCTATTAACCACCCGGAATCCACCCGACGCCCCCAGGACCCCGTCCAATTACACCAACCTGTTCCAAAACATAATGTGGACCTGATCGAGGCCTCAAATCACATCAAATAACATCGAAACAATGGATCACAACTCAATTCAATGTTTATGAACTTAGAGATTTCAAACTTCCACCTCCGATAGAGGTGGAGGTCAGGCCGCTAGAGGTGGATGTCAGGTCGCTAGAGGTGGAGGCCAACAAGCTATAGCCCGTCCCAGAGATGTAGATCATCCCTGATTTTATACTTTCCCAGCTAGGCCTGAGGCTGAGTCATCTGACGATGTTATCACAAGTATTGTTCCAGTTTGCCATAGAGATGCCTAGGTATGGGCATTATGAGTTTCTAGTGATGTCATTTGGGTTGACAAATTCCCCAGCAACATTTATTGATGATATCTTGATCTACTCCTGCAGTCGACAGGATCACGAGCAGCATCTTCGGATTGTTCTTCAGACTCTGATAGATAGCAAGTTATATGCTAAGTTTTCAAAGTGCGAGTATTGGTCAGACTCAGTCGCTTTCTTGGGGCACGTTGTATCACGAGAGGGCATAAAAGTGGATACTAAGAAGATTGAGATAGTTCAGAACTGTCCTATACCTACTTTACCTACAAAGATCCGGTGTTTCTTAGGTTTGGCAGGTTATTATCGCCGTTTCATGGAGGGGTTTCATCCATAGCAGACCATTGACCTGATTGACCCTGAAGGGTTCCCTATTCAAATGGTCGGACGAGTGTGAGTTGAGTTTTTAGAAGCTCAATACTGCTTTGACTACAATGCCAATGTTGGTATTGCCTACAGGTTCAGGATCTTATACGGTGTATCGTGATGTATCTCGTGTTGGGATCGGTGTATTATTGATGCAGGAAGGCAGGGTAATAGCATATGCTTCGCGGCAGTTGAAGGTTCATGAGAAGAATTACCATTTTCATGACTTAGAGTTGGCAGCCATTGTTCACGCGCTGAAGATTTGGAGGCATTATCTTTACAACGTGTTGCGCGAGGTATTCACAGATCATCAGAGTCTACAATATTTGTTGAAGCAAACAGATCTCAATTTGAGATAGAGGAGGTGGTTGGAGCTATTGAAAGACTATCATATCACCATTTTATATCATCTCGGGATGGCCAATGTGGTGGACGATGCCTTGAGTAGAAAGGTTGTGAGTATGGGCAGCCTTGCATACATTCCAGTTGGAGAGATACCGCTTGCATCAAATGTTCAGGCTTTATCCAATCAGTTCGTGAGGTTGGACGTTTTAGAACCTGGTCGTATCTATCTTGTACAGTCGCTCGGTCTTCCTTGTATGAGTGCATCAGAGAGAGGTCATATGATGATATTCATTTGCCTTTCTTTAGGGACATAGTGCGTCATGGTGGTGCCAAGCATATTACCATTGGAGATGATGGGGTTTAGAGGATGCATGGTCGTATTCTTGTGCCTAAGGTGGATGGGCTTCATGAGTTTATCCTTGAGGATGCCCACAGTTCGTGCTTCTATTCATCCAGGCACCGCCAAGATATATCAAGACTTATGGAAGCATTATTGGTGGATAAGAATGAAGAAGGATATAGTTGCACATGTAGCTCGGTGTCTAAATTGGCAGTAAGTAAAGTACGAGCATCAGATGCCAGATGGTTTGTTTCAAAAGTTAGAGATTCCTGAGTGGAAGTGGGAGCTTATCACTATGGATTTTGTTGTTGAACTCCCACAAACTAAAAGGAAGTTTGACGTAGTATGGATCATTGTGGATAGGCTGACCAAGTCGGCACATTTCATTCCAGTGAAAGTTAAATATTCTTCAGAGAGGTTAGTTGAGATCTAAATTCGCGAGATCGTGCATCTTCACGTTGTGCCCTTGTCTATCATTTCTCATCAAGGCACGGAGTTCACCACTCTCTTCTAGAGGGCAGTACAACATAAGTTGGGCACGCAGGTTGAGTTGAGCGCAACATTTCATCCCCAGATGGACGGACAATCTGAGCGTACTATTCAGATATTAGCGGACATGTTTCGTGCTTGCGTTATGGATTTTAGGGGTTCTTGGGATCAGTTCCTTCCACTTGCGGAGTTCGCCTGCAACAACAAATACCAGTCAAGTATTCATATGGCTCCTTATGAGGAATTATACAGGAGGCGGTGTCGTTTGTTAGTTGGATGGTTCGAGCCGGGGGAGGCTCAGTTGTTGGGTACAGATTTGGTAAAGGATGCCTTGGATAAGATCAATATTATTCAGGATCGACTTCGCACAACTCAGTCTAGGCATAAGAGTTATGCCGACCGTAGAGTTGGTGATGTTGCATTCATGGTTGGAGAGAGAGTATTGCTCCGAGTTTCACCCATGAAGGGTGTGATGAGGTTTGGGAAGAAGGGAAAGTTGAGCCCTAGGTATATTAGACCCTTTGAGATTCTTGAGAGAACGGGTGAGGTGGCCTATAAGCTCGCATTGCCTCCCATTTTATCAGCAGCTCATCTGGTGTTCCACGTGTCCATGCTCCGAAAGTATCATGGTGATCCGTCACATGTGTTATATTTCATCTCAGTTCAATAAGACAAGGATTTGACTTATGAGGAGGAGATGGTGGCTATTCTAGCTCAGCAGGTCCAACAGTTGAGGTCTAAGAGTTATCCTTCAAATCGAGTGTGGTGGAGAGGTCAGTGGGTCGAGGCACCCGTTTGGGAGTCCGAGTCGAACATCGGGAGTATATATCCACACCTTCTCACCAGTCCAGGTACTTTTCTACATCTGTTCGAGGACGAACATTTGTTTTAGAGGTGGAGAATGTGATGACTCGATAGGTCATCTAGAGCTTTAACCCATAATTGTGTGTCTCAGAACCTCAAATAGCTCCTTTCAGCCTTTCTCGATTTTGTGCGCAGTCTGTGACTTTCTCCGAAAGGCTTGTATGTGAAAATCTAATTAAGATGTGAATTCGTGACTTAAAAATTCATTTGAGTTGACTTCTTATCAACCTTTTGAGCAAACGGACCCCGGATTCATGGTTTGACGGTCCCGATGGGTCCGTATCATGATTAGGGACTTGGGTGTGTAGCTCGATGACTAAATTATCAACAAGTAAAGTACGAGTATCAGAGACCTTGTGGTTTTCTTCAGAAGTTAGAGATTCCTGAGTAAAAGTGGGAGTGTATCACTATGGATTTTGTTGTTAGACTCCCAGGGGCTCAGGGGAAGTTCGATGCAGTATGGGTCATTATAGATAGGCTGACCAAGTTAGCACATTTTATTCCAGTTGCAGTTACCTATTCTTAAGAGCGTTTGGCTGAGATCTACATCCGCAAGATCGTCCGTCTTCATGGTATGCCTGTGTCTATCATTTCTGATCGAGGTATGCAGTTCACCTCGCACTACTAAAGGGTAGTATAGCGTGAGTTGGGCACGCATGTAGAATTGAGCACATCATTTCATCCCCAGACAGACGGACAGTCTGAGCGCACTATTCAAATATTGGAAAACATGCTTCACACTTGCATTATGTATTTTGGGGGTTCTTGGGATCAGTTCCTTCCACTTGCGGAGTTCGTCGACAATAACAGCTACCAGTCGAGCATTCAGATCTCTCCCTATGAGGCATTATACAGGATGCGGTGTTGTTCGCCAGTTGGATGGTTCGAGCAAGGGGAGACTCAGTTGTTGGGTGCAGAATTGGTACAGGACGCCTTGGATAAGGTCAAGATTATATAGGATCAACTTTGCACAGGTCAATCTATGCAGAAGAGTTATGCCGACCGTAGAGTTTGAGATGTCATGGTTGGAGAGAGAGTATTGCTCCGGGTTTCACCCATGAAGTGTGTGACAAGGTTCGGGAAGAAGGGCAAGTTTATCCCTAGCTATCGAACCCTTTGAGATTCTTGAGAGAGTGGGTGAGGTGGCCTACAAGCTCCCACTGCTACCCAGTTTATCAGAAGTGCATCCTATGTTCATGTGTCCATGCTCCGGAAGTATCACGGTGATCCATCACATAAGTAAAATTTAACCTCAATTCAATTGGAAAAGGATTTGACTTATGAGGACGCGCTGGTAGCTATTTTAGCTTGGCAGGTCTGACAGTTGAGGTGTAAGACTTATCCTTCAGTTCGAGTGCACTGGAGAGGTCAGCTGGTCGAGGCAGTCACTTGGGAGTCCGAGTCGGACATGCAGAGTAGATATCCACACCTTTTACCAGTCGGGGTACTTTTCTATGTCCATTCGAAGATGAAAGTTTGTATTAGAGGTGGAGAATTTGATGATCCGACAGGTCATCTACAGGATTAACCCTTAATTTTGCGTCTCGAAACCTCAAATAGTTCTTTTCAGCCTTCCTCGGTTTATGTGCGCAGTCCCTGTCTTTTTATGGAAGGCTTTCTGTGAAAAACTTATTCAAATGTGAATTTGTGCCTTGAAAAATCTATTTGAGTTGACTTCGGTCAACATTTTGAGCAAACGGACTTGGATCCGTATTTTGACGGTCCCAGTGGGTTTGTATCGTGATTTTGACTTGGGCGTATCCCCAGAATCGAATTCGAAAGTCCCTAGCTCGGTGTCTAAATTCTATGCAAGAAAATACGAGCATTAGAGAGCTGGTGCTTTACTTTAGAAGTTAGAGATTCCTAAGTGAAGTGAGATCATATCACTATGGGTTTTGTTATTGTACTCCTACGGACTAAGAGGAAGTTCAATGCAGTATGGGTCATTGTGGACAGGCCGACCAAGTCAATACATTTCATTCTAGTGATAGCTACATATTCTTCAGAGCGGTTGGCTGAGATATACATCTGCGAGATCGTCCGTTTTCACAGTGTTCCCGTGTCTATCATTTCTAATTGAGGTACGCAGTTCACCTTGCACTTCTGGAGGGAAGTATAATGTGAGTTGGGCATGCCAGTTGAGTTGAGCACAACATTTCATCCCCAAACGGATGGACTGTCCGAGCGCACTATTCAGATATTGGAAGACATGCTTCTCGCTTACGTTATGGATTTTGGGGGTTCTTGGGATCAGTTCCTACTACTTGCAACGTTTAACTACAACATTTGCCGTCAGTCGATCTTTTAGGTGGCTCCCTATGAGGCATTATATAGGAGCTGATATTGTTCGCCAGTTGGATAGTTCGAATTGGGGGATGCTCGGTTGTTGGGTATAAATTTGGTACAGGGTTCCTTGGATAAGGTCAATATTATCCAAGATCGACTTTGCACAACTCAGTTTAAAAGTTATGCCGACTTTAGAGTTCGTGATGTTGCGTTCATGGTTGGAGAGAGAATATTGCTCCAAGTTTCACCCATGGAGGGTGTGATGAGGTTAGGGAAGAAGGGAAAGTTCAGCCTTAGGTATATCGGAACCTTTGAGATTCTTGAGAGAGTGGGTGAGGTTGCCTACCTCCTCGGATTGCCACCCAGTTTTATCAGCAGTTCATCCAGTGTTCCATGTGTCCATGCTCAGGAAATATCACGGTGATCCGTCACATGTGTAACATTTCAACTTAGTTCAATTGGACAAGGATTTGACTTATGAGGAGGAGCCGATGGCTTTTCTATCCTGGCAGGTCTGATAGTTGAGGTCTAAGAGTTATCCTTCATCTCGAGTGAAGTGGAGAGGTCATCCGGTCAAGGCGGCCACTTGGGAGTCCGAGTCGGAATGCGGAGTAGACATCCACACCTTTTCACCAGTACGGGTACTTTTCTATGTCCATTCAAGGACGAACATTTGTTTAATAAGTGGAGAATGAGATAACCTGATAGGTCATCTAGGGCATTAAACCATAATTTTGTGTCTCGGAACCTCATATAGCTCTTTTCAGCCTTCATCAATTTGTGTGCGCAATCCGTGACTTTTTCTGAAAAGTTTTTATGAGATAGAACTGATTAAAATATGAAGTCGTGCCTTAAAATTCATTTGAACTTACTCCGATCAACATTTTGAGCAAATAGAACTAGATCCGTATTTTGACGGTCCTGGTGGGCCCATATCATGATTTGGGGCTTGGCCGTATGCCAGGAATCGAATTTCATTCGTTTTGGTGTCCTATTTTTAATTATATGTGTCATTTTGGTGTTTTGATCGCGCGAGCTAGTTTGTATGATGTTTTGGACTTATGTGCGTCACACCTCCTTTTTACACTACCGCGGATTAATAAAAGGGTAGTAAGGGAGTTTTTCAAATTAAAGTGACATTATTTGATTTTGGGATTTATTTATCATTTCATAGTCGTCACCCGAATTTTTGATGATGTTCCAGGACACCATTTTGTTTTGAAAATCCCAAACCAAGGAAAATTTGACTCTGTTTTAGTTTGTCTGCGACCAGAAATCCGAGTAAGGAATTCTGTTAACCCGGGAGAAGGTGTTATGCATTCCCGAGTTCCGTGTTTCTAGCACGGTCGCTTAACTATTATATTTGGACTAATTATCTATTATTTACATGTTTTTAACCTATTGTGCTTTTTAGATTTTTTTAACTTTTTAGCCGCCTTTGTGGATTTATCTTGAAACAAGTCACGATGGCATGCACTTGTTTGTTTTTTGGACACATTATAACTGCGCCACATGAAATGCAGCCGCAATTACAACATGTGATTTTATTATAATTTGAAGTTGAAGACGGGGACATGAGTTGTCGCACCCGAATGTAGATTACGTAGTCAAGACTATGGTCATGACAGTTTTAAAGTGCCTATTTGAGGCGATGTTTGATTATTCTTTATGTTTTCTATTTGAAAGAGCATTTTAGTTTTAAAATCAATTATGACGTTTATGGATTTATCTTAGACAAATTACGATGGCGTACACTTGTTGTTTTTAAACACATGGCAATCACGTCACATGAAATGTACCCGTGGTTGCTATATGCGTTTTATTAGTTGTTTGGAGTGAGGGTCGGGGGCATGAGTTTCCACTCCCGAGTATAGTTTATGGTAATTTGAGATAATAGTTGATTCTTTTCCAAATTTCAACCTAAATATGTATTTGTCAACCTAAAGGATATGCTGAAGATTTTTTAAGCTTAAATTCTAAACGACACAAATCTTGGGCTATGGCCATATTTAGCCCAAGTTATCATTTAACTCTTTTGGCTAATCTTAATTGTCGCTAATTTATAAGGAAGTCACTAGTTTAGGAAATCCAACTAAGTCTTAATAATCTTTACTTTTCAGTTTGATGAATGAATAGGAAATATGGTAATCAAAAACATGTTCATTCATACATACACTTAGGAGCATAACACAACATATTTTCCGGTTTTCCATTTTTAGGCAGGCTAAACATAAATCTAAAATACTCATTAATTCTGAAATGGATTGGCAAGGAAAAATCATGCTACTTTCAAAATATTTTATGATTTCTAGCAAAAAAAAGATCGAACCACAGGCAGTATTACTAATTTTGAGACAGTGATTCTTATAAATTAAAACAAACTGATCTCATCTTTCTAAAGGCTTAAAATTCACACATGTATACATTGATTTTTCACAGATTTATAAGACGCAAAATAGACTGAATATAATTTACTCACTTTATGTCGAAACTCTAACTGAATTTTGAGACAACCATTTTTCGAGATCCAACGAAGTGCTTTTACAAATTTCGCATGCGTTCTTTGCCTAATGTCATTTTCAGAATAGATAGAATGTAAATTCAAATTTTAGGAAAACATGAATAAAACTAAAATTAAGTGTACAGTCCATTCCATATTACAACTAAAAGTATATAAAAAAGGTTGTAATTATGCTATTACAGTGTTCTTAATTAAATATACAAATTCTAATAATAAGAAGAAAATAAAAGAACAAGATTAGCTGATGCTCCTGTGAAAGCCAACAACTTTCATGCTTTTGGGATATGTATTCCTCAGCTTTTAGCTCCAACTGGACCATACATAAAATGCACTGTAAAAAAATGAATCAGATTATTACAAATATCAAATTCGACTCTTTACATACTGCTCCCATAGTGACATAAGATCGAAGTCGTCCAAACCAACATATATAAGAATCTTATGGGGGTGAATATGAACATTTAAAGGGTCAGATTCACTACCCTTTAATGCTAGCTAATGACTCTATTATGACTTTAGGGATATAGAATTAACCACAGACGCCTCTAAGAGATAATTCTACTATTATAATCACACATAGATGAACAACCAGATTATAACAAGCAATTACAGATTCAACAGAAAGGAAGGCAACACGTTTTATGTATTTTTTCTTAGATTGAATCTGACTATAAGGGAGAGTCTGATTCAAACCCAGAGATACAAACTTGCTTGACATTTCTAACAACTATACCAATACTTCAACCAGTATTCATTTGAACACTTTGACTATTCTTGGCGTTTTTAGAGAATGAATCGGACTATACAAGGATTGAAATTCTTTACTCTACAACCCATCTTGACTACATGTTGTATACCCTTTAAAGGGTGAATTTCAGCCATCTACACTACTGTTTCGTGCACTATTATGGGGTGAATTTGACCATTGATGGGTCAAATTCATCCACCCTAGTGCTAATGCTAACCTATCTAGAGACTTGCTTGTTGAATCTCTTTGTTGACCAAAGAGACTCAATTGAAAGAATATTTTCTGCATACTTATAGAGAGAACCTAACCATAGAGAAGGTCAGGTTCTAATCCATAGTGTATCCCTTTTTGGAAAGTAGAACCACGATTATCAACTTCAGTTTAGCCTGAAATAAACAGAATATTCCAGTAAAGAAATACCAATAGCAAAACAGTACCTATCACACTCAATAAATCATTATCATACCAATAAGCATCTATGCAGTGACATTTACATAAAGCAGAAGAAACAACATTGTTTATCAAGAACAACTAGTTTAAGCAGTGAGTAGAAGAAGAAGATTCTAGTCCAGCATTTCATTCAGAACAGATGAGCTAATACATACCTTTTTAAGAGTAAAACAGCAAAAGAGACTTGACCAAATAAACATCAAGTATGGACAATAATCAACAAAAGAAAGAAGATTCAGCAGCAGCAAACAACAACCCAAAGAAAACCCAGTAGCCCAACAGGAATTGACCCAGAATTCTTGGATATGAGTGTTTGAGGTTCCCAAAATCAGAATCCAAAGGAAAGAACAAAAGCAGAAAAATAAGCCTTATTCTTATGAACATGATTCCAAAAGAAATCAGATTTCTTTTTGGTTCTCTACTGATACCTTTTTTTTTTTTTTTTGAAATTTTCGTTTATGAATGGACAATACTCTGATTTTTCTATGCTTTTAAAATGCTTTCAGCAGCTCCTAGAGAGTAAAAAGTAAGGTTCATAATCTGTACAAAGAGGGTCTATTTATAGGAGGCTTAAGGATGGGATATGCTTTTGCATATTCCTTATCCAAAAGGCTGAAATAGTACATAGGGTAGCTGTCAACCTTATCTTTGGGACATCTGCCCCTCTTCTAGACCCTTCCTCTTTAGAAAATACCCTTTTACCCTTAAAAAATCTGATTTCCTAATCTACATTACCTAATATACCCCTTGAAGTTCCTATATTTACCATTAGGTAACCAAGCTAACTTACTTGGGTTATTATTAACTCTAGTTAATTATCCTTAGTCAGGTTCCTTAGTTAAATTAGGACTGATAAGTATTATTAGCTAGATCTTAGTTTAATTGGAATAATTAAGACTAATCTTAATTTTTATACTTAGGTTAGTTGAATCAACTTAATTAATCTATTGAAACTTAGTTGATTAAAAAACCTATTCTGAAAATCAGTAGCTAGGTAAGTTAATTTGCTCGAACAATTTTATTAAGATTATCTAGCAAATATAGTTAATTATCTTAACTGAATGATTACCTTTAACCTTAAGTGAAGTCGCAAATCAGCTAACTTGCTTTTAAGTATCAAGCATAACCAACTCCTAATCAGTTTATAATTACTTGGTGAATTAACTCTAGGTGACTAACTAAGGTTGGATTAAGATTAGCAGCTAACCAAGTCATGTTTTAGGTTAGTTAAATTAATTAATCACCATTTTAGATACACCTGACATGTACACAGTTGGGATTGGGGCAGCAGTCAGGTGACAGGGTCCAAACAGAACAAAATCTCATTTTGAATAAGTAATCAAACAAAGTCTACAAAACAGTAAATTAAAAGCCATGGCTAACAATCAGCTTCAAGGAACAAGCAGAATCCTAATTAAGACTTGAATTCAGGGCATCAATATCAAATTAAAAAATCAGTACGTACACAGAACTCAAGCTAATCGATTTAAACCTAAAATGGTTGTTACATAATCAACACGTGTATTCAAACGTTTTGACTAATCGGTAGAACAAACAAATACTAAACGAGAGCAACAACATATTAACGAGAAGCATGGACGAAAACAAAGACGTATTAATTAATGAACACAGACGGTAAACGTGACATACACATATTCTGATTTTCTTTGAAAAATTAAAGGGGAGAAGCTAAAAAAAAGGGGGGCACCAGTGAGGGGATTTTGGACGGATTTCGGTGACTTGCCGGAACTTGGCCGGTCTCGGGCGAGCTTGGAAATGGTCTAAAACCACATGAATCGATAGCTCTCATCAAGAGCTATCGACTCATGCTGGTGTGAACCATCGAAGGCCTTGGAATCGACTCATGGAGGAAGTTAGGCCTTTTGGGTTTTCAGATTTGAGATTAATCAAAACTGGGCAGTTTTTTGGGAAAACTGATGGTGGGATGGGGTTAAGGGGGAGGAGAAGGTTGTAGGGTGAGAGTTTGGGGTCGATTGTTGGAGATCCGCCGCCGGTAGGCTATTTTCGGGCGGCGGAATCCTAAGGCGGCTAGGGTTTTGTTATACAGAAGAGAGAAACGGAGTGGATGTGGGTGTTCTCTAAGGGAGGGTAATACTTTGCATTTAGGACATATTTATAGTGGGGTGTGAGAGGGGTTCCCAGTCGTTCGATCTATCTTAATCAACGGCTGGGATTTGTTCTTTTAGATGAAACGGGTCGTTGGACGCGGATGTGGCTGGCCGATTTGTTGGGCCTGAGTAAATGGGGTGTAAAGAGGAAGGTTTGGGCTTCGGTCATCTGGCCCAATTCGGTTTTCTTAGAACTTTAAGCTTAATTAAACTTAATTAATCCAATTAAAATTAAATCTATTTAAATTCAAAAGATTGTAACAATCAATTTTGTCTTTATTTCGTCTAATTATAGATTAATTTGGAATAAAATAATTAATTCAATACTCCTAATTAAATCTATAATTTTGTCAGATAAAAATGATTAATTTTAGCAATTAGTCATCAAAACTACATTACCTCAAATAATCATCATTTGTTTGTTACTTAATTCAATTATTTATAAATAAATTCATAATTCTTTAATAATAATGATGCACCTAATTATGCAATTTTAAAAATAATTTTAACATAAGAATTATAAATATGCGATGCAAAATAGTTCACAATTAACATTAAACCTCAACAAAAATTTGTAAAATTAATTTATTTTATTGAGTTTTGTAGGGGTATATGGTAGGTGAAAAATCACGTGCTCACAGCTGCCCCTCTTTGCTCGGAAACACAAAGAGTTTTCGGGCAAAGATAAAGTGAGCATTTTTGAACAACTTTTGCCTGTTCAAATACTCCAAGTGAAGCGTTTTCAAAAAGTTTGACCGAACCCTGCTTCAAAAATTGCCTACATATCTGATGCGAGACTAAAATGCATAGTTTAATATGTAATATACCTTACATTTGAGGTGCGTTAATGATAAAAATACACTTTTTATGTTCTTAATGGAGTTTATTTCATGTGTAGGTGAATTGGAGATGGAAACGGAGCTAAAGGGATGCAAATACGTCGAAAAACACGCGAAAGGAGACAACCGGGCGATAGCCGGGCGACAGAGCCCTACAGCCTGACCCTACCTGGCGTTAGGCAGGAGTTAGGGCTGAAACACCATCCCTACCCTGGCGTTAGGGCTGAAACGCCAGCCCTAGCCTGGCATTAGCCAGGCCTTTGGGTCCAAACGCCCGGGGTTCCCAGTTTCGGCCAAATCCGAGTTTTGACGAGTTTAAGTGTTTCCCGGTCGAAATAGAAGTCCCCTACACGTTTAGGGTTCGCCCTAAACATATAAATAGACTCCTAAAAATACAACATGGAGGATTCGAAGACGACGGAGGAGATTTCGAAGGATTCAACAAGAAAACACCATAGAAGTGACAAACATTGATTTCTACATCTAGTATTCATTACTTTGTATTTCAATTATGCAATTTATTTTAGTTTTGATTCTNTCTCCTAGAGTATAGACGAAAGTCATAACCGAGGGTTTAGATGTTAGATTAGAGATAACGGTACCTCGGGTGCAATCTAACGTGAACTGTATTGCGATCTAGCTAGCATAACTTGAGAGAGTGCGTTTAGTAAATTATCATAATTACTTGAGAGAGATTTATGATAGTTAGAGCGTTCATGATTGACAGAGATATCCAATTAAACTATAAGACATATCCAAGGAAGAATTCACCAACGGGGGAAACCATAACCTTAGACCCTTTATTATCATTGTTACATTAAATTGTTAGTTAATTGCTAGTTTATTATTATTGATTTTAGAATTAGTTAAAGATCACCAAATTGATATTCAAAATCTTGAGAAACTTGATTTAGCAACAATTTAGTATTTTAAAGACTCAATTGATACGTAAATTCCCTGTGGGATCGACTTTGGGCGTAATACCCCAGATTATATTTGCAGCGCCCGTTTAGTCTTTCTATAAGACATAGTTGAGCGTGATCAAATTTTGGCGCCGTTGCCGGGGAATTAACGGTATTATCAATTGAGCTAGAAGAAATACAAAATTCTGAAATATAATAAATTTTCTTCAAAATTTCGATTTTACATTGAAATTTAATGTTTTCTAACGTGTTGCAGGTGCATGCCTAGAAACTCGTCGAGGACTGGTGAAGTAATCGAAGCCTTATCAGACCCTGAGAAAGTTTTCAGGGCCATAAACCGGACCAACCGAAAAAGCAAACATCAACCACAAATTGAACAAATTGAAACCGACATGGAAGATCAACACAACCGGAATAATCATGGGGATGATGTGGTGGACCCAGTCGCTGAAGCTCCTTTATACGACTGGGCACAACCCACAGCTGAGAATTTGGCCACAGTGATACTGGTTCCTCAAATACAGGTCGAGTCCTTTCAGATTACAAATAATATGTTGCACCTATTGCAGAACAAAGGGCTATTCTCAGGGTCGTACAGTGAAGACCCCCAGCAGCATCTAAAGAACTTCCTGTCAATTTGCAAAACTCAAAGGCAGCCAAACGTCACTCAGGAAGCAATAAAACTGTTGTTGTTTCCATTCTCAGTGACTGGTGCTGCCCAGACTTGGCTTAACTCACTCCCCATCAATTCCATTACTACATGGGAGGAGTTAGTCAAGCAGTTCGTGAACAAGTTTCATCCACCCAACAAAACTGCTCAACAAATTGATGAAATCTTGAGCTTTAGACAGAAACTAGTGGAAACATTACAAGAGACATGGGAAAGATTTAAGAGTATGCTGGTTATCTGTCCACATCATGGCATTCCTGAGCAAATGTTGGGGCAGCGTTTCTATATGGGTTTGGCAGATACGGTTAAAGCAAATGTTGATGCTTCAGCTGGTGGAGCATTCTTGAGCAAAACATGGAGAGAGAGCAAAATCCTACTTGATAAAATGACACAAAATTCAGAATGGACAACAAGGAATGCACTCATTACTCTTGTAGTTCATTCAGTGCCATTCGATCCATCTAGTACCATTGCAGAGAACGTGGCCACCTTGATAACACAAATGAGTATTCTTACAAAGAAGGTGGAAGAATCGGGACAGAAACAACAGGTACACATTGTTGACATAACCAATGGGGGCTTATGCACATCATGCATTAGTCAACCACTTGGTAACCACTGGAATGCAGAATGCGATAACCATCCTCATCCTGAAAATATGAATTATGTGACAAATTATGAACGTCAGAGACAAGGGGGCAGAGCTGGGGTCAACAAGTTCAACCTTATAGGCCTCCTCACCAGCAGCAGAACAGTGGAAATGTGGGGGCCATGAGACTACAAGGTAATGCAGCACCATATCAGAGACCGTACGGTTATAACCATCAAAATCAGCAACAGTCATACTACCCTCCTCAGCATCACCAGGGGGGAAGCAAGAAGATGGGTTTTCACGATTGGAAGCTATGATGCAGCAGGTGATTGGGTCAAACACCAAAATCAGTGAGAGAGTAGATGCACATGATGCAGCTATTGGATGAGCTCAAAGTGAATCTTAGCACGTTCGAGGACGGACATTTGTTGAAGAGGGGGAGATTGTGATGACCCAAAAGGTCATCTCGTATATTGTAGCTAATTATGTGTTCCGAGGTCATGAAAAACCTCCTTCTATCTCACCTCGATTTGCGTACACAACCCGAGCGTGTAGCCGAGAAGCCTTTATGTGAAAAAAATTGATAAAAAATGATAATTTTGTATTAGAAATTTGAATAAAGTTGACTTCAGTCAACGTTTTCGATAAATGGACCTATACCCGTGATTTGATGGTCGCGGAGGGTCCGTAGGAAAATATGGGACTTGAACGTATGCCCGGAATCGAATTCTCAGGTCCCAAGTCCGAGAAATGAATTTTGAAAGAAAATTTTTTTCTGAAAAATATAATGGTATTTGAAAATGAAATTTGAGGTGAAATCTGTGATATCGGGCTCGTATTATGGTTCCGGAGCACGGTACAGGTTCAATATGAATTATATGTGCTATCTGTGAAATTTGGTAAGAAACAGACTTAGTTTGACATGATTCAGACCTTAAATGCAAAACTTAATGTTTATAGAAGTTTTGAGGAATTTCATGGATTTTTAGTTTAATTCATCATTTTAGTGTTGTTTTATGTGGTTTGAAACCTTGAGCAAGTCTGTGTTAGGTTATATGACTTGTGTGTGGTTGGACAGGGTCCTGGGGCCCTCGGGTACATTTCGGATGCTCATCGGATGATATTAGAACTGGGAAGACAGTTGAACCATTACTGGTTCTAGTGTCTCGCACTTGCAATGGACCTTCCGTAGGCGCGGACACGCAGGTGTGACGAGGAGCTCACAGGTGCGGACTTGGCCCAATCTCCCAGTCCTCGCAGGTGCGGTTTGTTTTTCGTAGGTGCGACCATTTGATCGCAAGTGCAACCCCAGGCCTTTTAGTGGGTTTTCGCACGTGCGACGGTACTTCCGCAGGTGCAGGATAGAAGGTGCGGTCCTAGGGGCGCAGGTGCAGATATTGCTGGGGAATTATATCATATTCGAGGGCTTAAGCCTAATTTCACCATTTCGAATTTTGGAGCTCGGGAAGGGCAATATTTGAAGACCTTTGCACCTGGGTAACTTGGGTAAGTGATTTCTAACCTACTTAGATCAATTTCCATGATTCCTAACTTAAATCCGGTCCTTAGAATTCGACTTTGGTTGGAAGATTTGGGAAAATTTTGATAAACTTCATAGACCAAATTATTGAGTTTTGATTGGGTTTTTGACCTCCGATTTGAGAGATTTTCATATTTTTAGACTCGTGAGTGAATGGGTGTCTGGAAAATATAATTTTTACCTGATTTCGAGACGTGAGCCCGGGGAACGTTTTGGGTGAATTTCCTAATTTTGCGTATTAGCTTCCAACTTATTAGTTATTTTGTTTCCTTTAGATGATATTTACACTATGCAATTGAATTTTCTAGATTTGGGCCACCCGGAGTTAGGTACTCATGGCAAGAGTTTGGTATTGAGTTGATTAGCGCAATCAAGGTAAGTATCTTGCCTAACCTTGTGTAGAGAAACTACCCTTAGGATTGAGTCTTCTATGTTGATTGTAGTCCGCGTACGCGAGGTGACGAGTGCGTACTCGAACGTATTTGCAAATAGACTTCCCTTTAGGGATTTTAGGTCCTTATGTTCCCCATATATGAATTGAACGTGTTATATCTGTATTCCTGATTTCTAGTCTCATCTCTTCCTGCTCAAATTAGAAGTACTTGTGTAACGACCCGACCGGTCGTTCCATGAGATTTACCCCATTTCCCCTATTTCTGCATTTTTATGTATAGCTATCTAATTTTTGATGTGTTGGATCAGTTGGTTTGGGTCCGGAGTGGTTATGGTGAGAGTTTAGGCATTTAGCCTTTTAAAGTAGCATAATAGTTGAGAAAGTCATCTGAGAGTTGACTTATTGGTAAACGACCATGAAATGCGGATTTGATGGCTCGAGTAGCTTCGTTAGGCGATTTGGGACTTAGGAGTGTGTTCGGAATATTTTTGTGATGTCCGATGTAGAATTAGGCTTGAATTGGCAAAAGTTAGATTTTGGCGATTTCCGGTCGGCAGTGAAAAATAGGCTATCGAGGTTGGAAAGGAATTCCGGAAGTTGGAACAGGTTCATAATGTCATGCTGGATATGTCTACAAAATTTCAGGTTAATCAGAGGTGTTTTGGTTGGTTTCGGCGTAGTTGGCGAAATTTAGAAGTTTCAAAATTCTTAGGCTTTAATCCGATGTAAGTTTTGTGTTTTTGTGTTGTTTTTGGCGTTCCGAAGGATCGGCTAAGTTTGAATGATGTTATGGGATATGTTGGTATGTTTGGTTGGGGCCCCGAGGGGCTCGGGATTAATTTCGGATAGTTGACGGGAAGTTGGAGTGAATTGTTGGAAATCTGCTGTGCTAGTTTGCTGGTGTTTTCGCACCCGCGGAAGGGGAGTCGCAGGTGCGATTACACAGGAGCGGAAGGGGAGGTCGCAGGTGCGAAGTCTGGCTGTGTAAGAGAGGTCTACAGGTGCGGAAGGATGGTCGCAGGCGCCATCACAGCTGGTTAGGATTTGGGGTCGTGACAGTTTGGTATCAAAGCCTTAGGTTACATAGGACTCAACGGTCATGGGCAGGTTTAGTAAAGTATTTCGGATCGGTACGGAGACGTCTGTACTTATCTTCGAGAGGCTGCCGAACTTTTAGGAAACATTCTATCTTTCTTGAACTCTTTCGTGTTGATCTATTGATTCTTAAAATCTGAACTTATGTTATTTCATTCTCTCACAGATGGTGAGGACACGCCATACCGATCAGGGTGACCAGTCACCGGCTAGACCAGTGAGAGGTCGTGGCCGTGGTAGAGGTAGGGG
Organism: Nicotiana knightiana; assembly: GCA_005239525.1. Taxonomy (NCBI): domain Eukaryota; kingdom Viridiplantae; phylum Streptophyta; class Magnoliopsida; order Solanales; family Solanaceae; genus Nicotiana; species Nicotiana knightiana. Next base: position 373,258 of record ML424011.1, read on the forward strand.
CCAGCCCGCACAGCAGCCTGGGTAGTACCTCAGGATCCCCCCTATTGATCATTATCAGGTTCCCGCCGATGGTGTCCCAGCGGGACAGGCTCAGGAACCAGCAGTGCCTATGGTTATTTCGGGTGTTTAGGAGGCTTGTCTCAGATATTGTCAGTATGCACCGGTTTGGCTCAGGCCGTTGCCATGTCTTCTTCTGCCACTACAACTCAGGCCGGGGGAGGCAACCAGACTCCAGCTGCACAGGGTATTCAGGCACCGGGAGCAGCCCCAGCTCAGCCAGCTGCTCCGGTTCTGGATTATGTGGTCCCAGCTATGCCTGAGGACAAGAAGCGCAGGTTGGAGAGATTCAGCAGACTTCAGCCTCCGACTTTCAACGGTACAAAAGGCAAGGATGCCTAGGGATTTCTAGATAGGTGCCAGAGGATACTGCGCACCACGGGTATTCTGGAGACCAGTGGGTTGGTTCAGCACCTCTTACCTGGCAGCAGTTCTCCGAGATCTTTTTGGAGAAGTATGTTCCTCAGTCCCATAGAGAAGAGCAGCATATGCAGTTTGAGCAGCTGCGCTAGGGAGAGTTATCAGTCACTCAATACGAGATGAGATTTTCTGAGTTGGCTAGGCATGCTTCTGAGATTATCCCTACTAATAGGGAGAGGTTGATGAGGTTCGTAGATGGTCTTTCTTATCAGCTTCGGTCGTTTATGACTGGGAGAAAGTATCGGGTGCTTCATTCGAGCAGGTTGTTGACATAGCTCGAGATATTGAGTCTGTTCGCCGCCAGGAGCGGGAGGAGAGGGAGGCCAATAGGCCTCGTAGTTCGGACAGTTCCAGAGGTGCTCCCTTCAGGGGATATTTTCAGTAGGGTAGGGGTCATTCATTTAGGCCTCCTCAGTCAAGCCGCCCAGCATATAGTGGCGCATCTTCGGGGCAGGGCCCCCGTGGTTTTCAGTCAAGCCGTACTTCTTTTGGTGCCCTCCCATCTTAGAGTGCAGCTCTAGCACCTCCAGTTCAGGGTTCATCTATACAGGAGTCTTCCAGTGGCTGTACAGGTGCTAAGGGTTTCTATCAGTCCCCGCCTCTAGATCCAGGTAGTTGTTTTGAGTGTGGAGAGTTCGGGTATGGGTGGAGGGAGTTTCCCCACCGTTTCGAGGGATCTTCTCAGCAGAAGGGCTAGCCCTCAACTTCACCACCCGCCCAGGAAGCCAGGGGTGGTGGTCAGTCAGCCAGAGGCCACCCTAGAGGGTGAGGTCGAACAAGGGGAGGTCAGGCTCGTATGTATGCATTTCCAGCCAGGCCGGATGCTATGGCCTCAGATGCCGTGATTGCAGGTATTGTTTCAGTCTGTTGCCATGATTCCTTGGCTTTATTTGACCTTGGTTCCACATATTCCTATGTTTCATCATATTTCGCCGGTTTTATGGGCATGCCCTGTGAGTCTCTAGTCACCTCTGTTCATGTGTCGACTCCGGTGAGCGATATGGTTATTGTGGACCGTGTGTATCAGTCGTGCACTATATCTATTGGGGGTTTGGAGACCCGAGTGGACCTATTGTTACTCAGCATGGTCGATTTTGACGTGATTTTGGGCATGGATTTGTTGTCTCCGTGCGATGCTGTTCTTGATTGTCACGCTAAGACTGTGACCTTAGCTATGCCAGGGTGTCCGAGGGTTGAGTGGAGAGGTTCTTCCGAGTATATGCCTAGCAGGGTGGTTTCTTACTGAAGGCTCGGCGCATGGTTGAAAAGGGGTGTTTATCTTATTTGGCATTTGTGAGGGATGTCGGTGGTGAGACTCCCGTTATTGATTCAGTTCTCGTGGTCCGTGATTTTCCGGATGTGTTTACTGCACACCTGCCAGGCATGCCACCTGACAGGGATATTGATTTTGGTATTGACCTGGTGCCAGACACTCAGCCTATTTCTATTCAACCATATCGTGTGGCACCAGCAGAGCTAAAGGAATTAAAGGAGAAGCTTTAGGAGCTCCTGGATAAGGGGTTTGTTCGGCCTAGTGTGTCACCTTGGGGTGCACCGGTGTTGTTCGTTAAGAAGAAGGATGAGTCCATGCGTATGTGTATTGACTATCGGCAGTTGAATAGGGTTACGGTGAAGAACTGATATCCATTGCCCCGTATTGATGATTTGTTTGACCAGCTTCAGGGAGCTAGAGTATTTTCCAAGATTGATTTGAGATATGGGTACCATCAGTTGAGGATTCGGGATTTTGATATTCCGAAGACTGCTTTCAGGACCAGGTATGGTCATTATGAGTTCTTGGTTATGTCATTTGGGCTGACCAATGCCCCAAATGCATTCATGCAATTGATGAACAACGTGTTTCAACCTCATCTTGATTCCTTCGTCATTGTGTTCATTGATGACATCTTGGTTTATTCTCGTAGCCAGGAAGAGCATGCTCAGCATTTGAGAGTTGTGTTGCAGGAATTGAAGGAGGAGAAGCTTTATGCGAAATTCTCCAAGTGTGCGTTTTGGCTGGATCTGTAGCTTTCTTGGGGAACCGGGTGTCTAGTGAGGGGATTCAGGTTGATCCAAAGAAGATAGAGGTGGTGCAGAGTTGGCCCAGACCGTCCTCAGCTACAGAGATTAGGAGTTTCCTTCGGTTGGCGGGATATTACCGTCGCTTTGTGGAGGGATTCTCTTCGATTGCTTTCCCTTTGACCATATTGACCCAGAAGGGTGGTTTATTCAGATAATCTGATGAGTGTGTGGAGAGCTTTCAGAAGCTCAAGTCAGCATTGACTACAACTCTAGTACTAGTTTTGCCTGAGGGTTCGGGTTCTTACACAGTTTATTGTGTTGCCTCTAGAGTTGGCTTAGGAGCAGTATTGATGCAGGACGGTAGGGTGATTTCCTATGTGTCTATACAGTTGAAGGTGCACGAGAAGAATTATCCAGTGCACGATCTTGATTTTGATACCATTGTCCATGCTTTGAAGATTTGGCGGCATTATTTGTATGGAGTGCAGTGTGAGATTTTCACTGATCATCGCAGTTTGCAGTGTCTGCTGAGGTAGAAGGACTTGAATTTGCGTCAGAGGAGATGGTTAGAGCTCCTCAAGGATTATGACCTCACTATCTTATATCATCCGCGGAAGGCCAATGTAGTGGCCGATGCCTTGAGTCGCAGAGCAGAGATTTTGGGGAGTTTAGCTTACCTTCTAGTAGCAGAGTGACCATTAGCTCTTGATGTTCAGGCCTTAGCGGGTCATTTGGTGAGGTTGGATTTATCAGATCCCCCGCGAGTGTTGGCCTGTGTAGCCTCCAGGTCTTCTCTTTACTATCAGATTAGAGCACGCTAGTATGATGATCCACATTTGCTTGTCCTTCAGGACCGGGTCCGTCGCAGTGATGACAGAGATATGGTTATTGGTGATGATGGGGTCATGAAGATGCAGGGACGAATTTGCGTGCCCAATGTAGATGTGCTTCGAGATCTGATTCTCGTAGAGGCTCATAGTTCGCGGTATTCCATCCATCCGGGTGCCGCAAAGATGTAAAGGATTTGAGGCAGCAGTATTGGTGGAAGAGAATGAAGAAGGATGTCGTGGAGTTTGTGGCTCGGTGTCTCAACTGTCAGCAGGTCAAGTATGAGCACCAGAGACCTGGTGGATTGCTTCAGCGGTTTGATATTCCAGAGTGGAAGTGGGAGCGGATCACCATGGACTTCATAGTTTGACTCCCACGGACTTCGAGGAGGTTTGATGCTATATGGGTTATTGTGGATCGGCTGACCAAGTCCGCGCACTTCATTCCTGTTAGTACTACGTATTCATCGAAGAGGTTAGCTGAGATTTATATCAGGGAGATTGTCGGTTTGGATGGGGTTCCAGTTTCTATCGTTTCCGACAGAGGCACTCAGTTCACATCTTAGTTTTGGAGAGCCATGCAGAGAGGGTTGGGTACTCAGGTTGAGTTGAGCACAGCGTTTCATCCTCAGACCGACGGGCAGTCGGAGCGCGCCATTCAGATTTTGGAGGACATGTTGCGTGCTTGTGTGATTGACTTTGGTGGTTCATGGGATCAGATTCTTCCACTAGCGGAGTTTGCATATAATAACAGCTATCAGTCGAGTTTTTAGATGGCTCCGTATGAGGCTTTTTTTGGTAGGAGGTGTAGATCTCCGGTTGGTTGGTTTGAGCCGGACGAGGCTAGGCTATTGGGCATAGACTTGGTTCAGGATGCTTTGAGTAAGGCAAAGTTGATTCAGGAGCGGCTTCGCACGACGCAGTCTAGGCAGAAGAGTTATGTGGACCGGAAGGTCCGAGATGTGTCTTTCATGGTTGGGGATAAGGTGTTGCTGAAGGTGTCACCCATGAAGGGTGTTATGAGATTCGGGAAGAGAGGAAAGCTGAGTCCCAGGTTCATTGGGCCATTTGAGGTACTTTAGAGGGTTGGGGAGGTGGCTTATATGCTTGCTAGGCCTCCCAGTTTATCTAGTATTCATCCCGTATTCCATGTTTCGATGCTTTGGAAGTATGTTGGTGACCCTTCCCATGTTTTGGACTTCAGCACAGTTCAGCTCGAGGGTGATATGTCATATGAGTTAGAGCCAGTGACTATTTTGGGTCATCAGGTCAGGAAGCTGAGATCTAAGGATATAGCTTCAGTGAAGGTTCAGTGGAGCAGCCGGTGGAGGATGCCACCTAGGAGACCGGGCGGAAGATGCAGGACAGATATCCTCACTTATTCGAGGCTCCAGGTATGTTTCTAAACCCGTTCGAGGATAAACGTTTGTTTAAGAGGAGGAGGATGTAGCGACCCGACCGGCCGTTCCGAGATATTTACCCCATTTCAGTTATTTCTGCATTTGTTATGTATCTCTATCTAATTTTTGATGTGTTGGATTAGTTGGTTTGGGTCCGGAGTGGTTATGGTGAGAGTTTAGGCATTTAGCCTTTTAAAGTAGCATAATAATTGAGAAAGTCAACTGAGAGTTGACTTATTGGTAAATGACCTCGAAATGCGGATTTTATGGCTCGAGTAGCTTCTTTAGGTGATTTGGGACTTAGGAGTGTGTTCGGAATATTTTTGTGATATCCGGTGTAAAATTAGCCTTGAATTGGTGAAAGTTAGTTTTTGGCTATTTCCGGTCGGCAGTGGAAAATAGACTATCGAGGTCAGAATGGAATTCCAGAAGATGGAATAGGTTCGTAACGTCATTTTGGATATGTCTGCAAAATTTCAGGTTAATCGGAGGTGTTTTGGTTTGTTTCGGCGTAGTTGGCGAAATTTAGAAGTTTCAAAATTCTTAGGCTTGAATTCGATGTAAATTTGGTGTTTTCGTGTTGTTTTTGGCGTTCCGAAGGCTCTAATAAGTTTGAATGATGTTATGGGATATGTTGGTATGTTTGGTTGGGGCCCCGAGGGGCTTGGGATTGATTTCGGATGGTTGACGGAAAGTTGGAGTGAATTGTTGGAAATCTGATGTGCTGGTTTGCTGGAGTTTTCGCACCTGCGGAAGGGGAGTCGCATGTGCGATTACGCAGGAGCGGAAAGGGAGGTCGCAGGTGCGAAGTCTTGCTGTGTAGGAGAGGTCCGCAGGTGCAAGGAGTTTGTCGCACCTACGATGTCGCATGTGCGGAAGGATGGTCGCAGGCACCATCACGGCCGGTTAGGATTTGGGGTCGTGACAACTTGCCTAGCATTCCTTGTTTATTATTTGATATTTATTGACTTAAATAAAGACTTTTCCTTTCCTACCGTTATACTATATCTTCCTTCATACAATGCCTATGTTACTACAACTAGTATAATCTCGCCCTATAAATGTCTAACAAGTAATTGGAATATCTATACGTTGGTCAAGCATGCGCGTGAGTCGTACATTGTGATTTAAATGATTTTCCTCTTAAGTACTACTTAGGTTTAATTGACGACCACCCATGTTGATGGTATTCTTTGATGCTGCCTATTTACTGAGCAATTGTTCAAACTGAGTTTATTCGGTGAAGCTAATTGTCTAAGTGAGATTGGTTATAGCTGATTCCCTTGCCAGGATGATTTGGTTTCTTGATTGAGAACTTGAATATATAGAATCGTTGCGATATTTGTCTTGTTTTCCCCTCGTTATGTTGTTTTCCCTTTGTGCTTGGTATTTCTTTCAGTGGCTACTTCTTATGAGTGAGTTTTACCATTTTTGTGATTTAAGTCTTTGTATTGATTTCCTCATCGTATTTTGCATTCGGCCTTGTTTTCTTTTGCGCCGGTGGTGGCAACATATGTTGTTTCTGTTGCATTCTGGTTGTTTTTCTCAGTAGCTGCATTGTATATTTAAATTGGGACTACAGATAGAGATCCGAGAGCTTTTCCCCTATACTGCACTGCATATTTAAATTGGAACTACGGACAGAGATTCCGGGAGATTTTCCCCTGTAATGCGTCGCATATTTAAATTGGGACTACGGACAGAGATCCGGGAGCTTTCCCCCTATACTGCATCGCATATTTAAATTGGGACTACGAATGAGATTCCGGGAGCTTTCCCCCTGTACTGCATTGCATGAAAAATTCTGAGTTGCAGACTGATTTCCAGTGGTTTTATCAATGAGGAGATTTGGATCGAAAGATATATATATATATATATATATATATATATATATATATNTACTTTCCAAATACTGCTCTTTCAAATATCATCAAAATACATGATGTTCAAAATATACTTCCCAAATACTGTTGTTTCAAATATCATTTTTCTGCAAGACAAATACTTTTCAAATATACTTTCGAAATAGAAGTCCTTTAGACATAACTTTTCCTGGAGATAATTGCTTTTCAATATATATATATATATATATATATATATTGAAAAGCAATTATCTCCAGGAAAAGTTATGTCTAAAGGACTTCTATTTCGAAAGTATATTTGAAAAGTATTTGTCTTGCAGAAAAATGATATTTGAAACAACAGTATTTGGGAAGTATATTTTGAACATCATGTATTTTGATGATATTTGAAAGAGCAGTATTTGGAAAGTATATTTGAACACCACGTATTTGAAGGGACTATGTTTTAAAGATTTCTCTTTATAAATATATATAAATATACATTCAGAGAAAGTATGTTTCAAAGAAGAAATTTCCCTATTCCGAAATGATTATATCTTTAAAGGTTTCAAAATTAACTCACAATTTAAAGATTTTCACTCGAAGGTTTGACCAGTTTCATTTAGTTTATTTGCTAAGACCTGACCTGAATAAATTGATGCAGTGCTGAGTTGCTAGTGCTTTTATTGGGTTTTGATTCCCGCCATTTGGATTGCATTCTCTCCATTCTCTTTGCGTATTTCTATTATGATGTCCATTGATCGTAATTATTGAATTTTCTTTCTTATTATTCGATCATATCGTTTATCGTAATTATTGAATTTTCTTTCGTATTATTCGATCGTATCGTTAATTATATTAAAAAATCTTTAGATAGATATTATGTTTCGGTCATTTATGCCTTTTTACTTATTAGACCGGTGGTGTCTTGACTAGTCCTCGTCACTACTTCACCGAGGTTAGTCTTGATACTTACTGGATACCGCTGTGGTGTGCTCATACTACACTTCGGCACATTTTTGGGTGCAGGTCCAGGTTATTGTTGTTAGTAGCTGCATGGATCATTGCTGAGGAGACTCAAGGTAACCTGCTACTGCGTTCGCAGGCTTTGGAGTCACCTTCCTGTTTTATTTTTATTCAACTGTACTTACTTATTCCTAGACAGTTGTATTTAGATTTGGTAAAAGATTTCTTAGAGCTTATTACTTGTATTTATCGTGTTTTGAGAAATTGTAAATTCTGTCAAGATTTCTATATCGAGACTGTTATAATTCCTTTATTGTTGTTGTTGATCTGTGGAAATGTTAGGTTTACCTAGTCCCTAAGACCAGGTGCCATCACTATACCCAAGGGAGGGAAATTTGGGTCGTGACAAGGACTAAGAAAGGATAGAACAAAGAACTTATCTCTTTAGCCTAGCTTGGAGATTAGCCAATAATCCTACTAATCTATGGGCCATTACTCTTTTACAAAAATATTCCCTTAAACCTAGTGAAAAGGGCTCATTCATTTGGAAAAGTATTATCAAAGGATGGAACAACAATAAGTGTAACCTTAATGCCATATCTTTTGACATCCCACCAGAGATAAAAAAAAATATATTCTCCATTTTCATCCCTATAGAGAGTAATAAGGACACTCTTATATGGGACATCAATGAGAATGGCACCTTTACGACAAAATCGTGTTACGACCTTATAGATGGTAACATGTCCTTTGTAATATACCTTAATTGGGTATGGAAATTGCATTGCCCTAATAAAATAAAATATTTTTTATGGCTATGTAGCCATAATAAACTGCCTTGTAAAAGCTATCTATCACACATAATCATGAACATAGATGAGCAATGCATAATATGTCGAAAGGAGCCAGAAACAATTAGTCACATCTTCATTTCATGTCTTATAGTTCAATCACTATGGAGTCAGTTCGGTATCAATACTAGTTATTTCCTACCAAGCAAGAACAATTGGCTCCTCTACCTCAAAGAAAAAAAAACCCATATTCATAATAAACGCCTTTCTTGGTATACCTTGTTCCCCTTCATAATTTGGAACATTTGGTTACTAGAAATAATAATAACATAAACAAATCCTCAATTGATATTTCTCTAAAAGGGATCATGAATCAGACCATCGAATATAAACTACTAATGGAATGTAAGTCCAATTGGGATAGGAAAATTAACCTAAAAATCAGTTGGACCAAACCTCTTCATGTTTGGTATAAGCTTAACATTGATGGAGCGTTTAATAAAATCAATGCAACTGGAGGCATAGGAGCAATTTTTAGAAATCAAAATGGAGACTGGATCTTAGGATTCACTTTAAAAATAATCTATAAAGCCCCATTCCACTCAGAACTCATGGCACTCTACCAAGGACTTTGTATTGCCAAAGAGAGGAAGCTATTTCAATCGGAAATAGAGGCGGATGCTACACAGGTAATTTCTTTCATCAAAGAAAGAGTAAAATCTTATGACTCAGTTATTAACTCATGCAGATTGCTTCTGTCGCAAATGAACATGGTGGTGATGCACCATAATTTCAGGCAAGGGAATGAAATAGCTCACATCCTGGCAAAGCATGCAGGAACTTTTTCAACATTCAATAAAATTGAACTTTTGTTGTTGCCTCCACCGTTTGTTATGACCAGGATGCTAGCAGACAAGGGTGGACATGTTTTTGTAAAAACTATCTCTATAACTACTTGTAGTCAACTAGCAAGGATTGGTAATCAACATTCCATGCATGGATTATCATCTACTAATGATCCACATGATCATAACTACTGTAATCCCAAGTTCTGTATTTATGAAATAAATATACACTTCATAAAAAAAAGAACATTTAGTTTGGTTTGGTGCTTATGCACAGTGTGTGGATTAGTTTATGGAGCGTCTCACAGTTGCCTAGTCCAGACTTTCATTTGGAACCACTAGTATTAGTTTTCCAAAACATTATGGGAAATTAATGGTGTTTTGTGATTGAGACCGTTCATCAATTATCTCGATCCTTCTAGTTGCATAATAAGTTGTAACGACCCGACCGATCGTTTGGAGAGTTAGAGCCCTGATCCCTTATTAACTACTTTCCCTAGTTCTTATTATGCTATTTTGGTTGTCGGGAGGATCTGTGTTGAGTTTTTGAAACGAATTGAGATACTTAGTCTCTTATTCGAGAGTTTAAAGTTCGAAAAGTCGACCGGATGTGGACTTGTGTGTAACGACCTCGGATTTGAATTTTGATTGTTCCTTTAGGTGATTTTGGACATAGGAGCGCGTCTGGAATGTGTTTTGGAGGTTCGTAGTAGATTTAGGCTTGAATTGGCGAAAGTTGGATTTTGCGCGATTTTGGTCGGCAGTGGAATTGATATCAGGTCGGGAGTGGGAGTAGGTTCGTGGTGTCATTTGTGACTTTTGTGTAAAATTTGGAGTTATTCGGACAAGGTTTGATATGTTTTGTTGTCGTTTGTCGAATTTGGAAAATTCAAAGTTCCTTAGGCATGAATCCGTGCATAATTCATGTTTTTGATGTTGTTCAATATGGTTTGAAGGCTTGACTAAGTTCGTATGGTGTTTTAGTATTATTTGGTATGTTTGGTTGAGGTCCCAGGGTCCACGGGTGTGTTTCGGATGCTCAACGGGTTAAAAATTGGACTTAGGCCATTGCTGAAGATTTTCTGGTGTCTAGTGTTTCGCCCTGCGAAGTGGAGACCGCAGATGCGGAGGGCCAGGCACAGGCACATGTGCGAGATTTGGAAGCTTGGACAGGGGTCACAGGTGTGAGGATGTTCAGCATCTGTGATGCCGGTAGATGCGCCCAAGGATACGTAGGTGCGGTTGAAGACCGCAGGTGAAGACAAAGCTCCGCAGGCACGCACACGCAAGTGCGGCCTCCCTTTCTGTAGATGTGGACCAGCCCCTTTTAGTGAATTTCGCACCCGCGATGGATTTTCCGCAGGTGCGGCGTCGCAGGTGCGACCCAAGGCCCGCAAGTGCGAAGATCGTTGGGCAGAAAAGGGTACATAATCGAGGGTTAAGCTCATTTCACTCTATTTTTTATTTTTGAGCTCGGGAGAAGGCGATTTCTTGTGGGATTTTCTGAGGAAACTTGTGGGTAACGATTCATTATTCGATTTTGGTTTTATTGTATTAATCTATTGTAGTTTTCTTCATTTAATCAAGGAAATTAAGTGAGAAATGTAAGAAAATGGGGGAAAGTTTCCCAATCAAGTTTCTGAGTTTTGGATGGGTTTCAGACATCGGATTTAGATAATTTTTGTACGAGTGATCTCGTGAGTGAATGTGTGTTCTAAATTGCTAAATTTTACCCGATTTCGAGTTGTGGGCCCGGGGAGGCTTTTTGGGCGTTAAGTTCGAATTCATTAGCTAAACTAGTTACTTGAAGCTATATTTATCTTATGTAATTGATTTGACTAGATTTAGGTCATTTGAAGTTGGATAATTGTGGCAAGAGCGTGGTTTCAGATTGATTTGAGTGGTTCGAGGTAAGTGGCTTGCCTAACCTTGTGTGGGGGAACTTCCCCTTAGGACTCTTGGTACTGTTTGGTGTATGAGCACCGTGTACGTAAGGTGACGAGTATGTACACGGGATTTTGTTGTAAAAATTCCATTTTTCTCTAAATCATAACATGTTTTCCCCTTTGTTGAACTGCACTAGTATGTTTAATTACTTTGTTTAGATTAGGAAAGCATGCCTACGTGTTTTGACTGTCTATTTGAAATTCTGTGCAGCATGTCTAGGGAGATTCCTGTTTTCTCTGGTCGCATTTATTCTAAACTATAATTTTCGATGGTATAACTGTTGTGTCATTGTTTGAGCTGCATATTTACTTTGGGAATACGTACGTATTTTCATCCCCCAGCACTGCATATTTACTTTAGGACTACATACGTATTCAAGGAGATCCCCCTGTACTGCATATTTACTATGTGACTACTGGGACTACATACATATTCTGAAGATCCCCCATCACTGCATATTTACTTTGGGATTACGGACATATTATTTTGGGACTACGGGATGGTATCCCCGGAGATTCCCCTGTTGTAATTCCTTTGTTCTGAGCTGAGGGCTTTCTTGACTTCTATTACTATGGACTCCCTTAATTATTTTATTGCAGTACATACTTACATCTCTTACTACTTTAGTTCATTATATTTATACCGGTAGGGACCTGACCTGACCTGACCTCATCACTACTCGACCGAGGTTAGGCTTGGCACTTACTGGGTACCATTATGGTGTACTCATGTCCTTTCCTGCACATATTTTCCCGTGTGCAGATCCAGGTACGAGCTATCAGTCTTGGATCTAGTGTATGGTTGCTGCTTAATAGACTTCAAGGTACTTCTGCTCGCGTCCACATACCTCGGAGTCCTCTTCTATCCCCCTGTGTAGAAATCTTCCCCTGTTTTCTTCAAACATTATGTATAGAATAGTATAGACTCTTAGAAGCTTGCGACTGACGACATTCCGGGCTTTGGGAGAGATGATTTTGTCGAGTGGCACTATCCTTGCTTATTAAATTATACTATCGGCTTTTATCTTTATGTGTCCTTTCATTTTTCTGCAATAATAGGCTTACCTAGTCGTAGAGACTAGGTGGTTTACGGTGGGATAAATCGGGTCGTGACATAATTTTACGAGGGACTTGAAATAGAATCTTCATCTTTAAGTCTCTCTATCACAACTCAAGCTCACGAGACACATTATTTGTTTTGGACCAACAAACCTTACGAATTGTCCCTTGGGTTGTATATCATCGTCGAGCCCAAAAATACACGTACTATTCATTTCAATATGGGATTCATATAAAGTGTTATTGCATATCGCTTCTTCATAGGTTACTATTCTAAAAGCTTGTCAGTTTTTCTTTTTGATCCGTCCTTGTTGACCCGTCCTCCGTCATATGCTTCACAGTTGTTTAATCTACTAAATAAGAAAAACATCCTCCAGTAGTAGTATAAAATAGGGCAAAAGGTTGAGCATGCTAGCAAGTTGAGTCTTTCAGGTTTGGGGCGGCCCATTTGATAAGTTAAAAATTCACGTTGTTCGGTTACGTACTCTTGTATGCATGCCTATCTCAACTTTCAAAGTAAGTTTTTATTCTTTTTATTTCATTTTCCTTTCCTGCAACGCATTCAAGTAAAGCCTACCTTAAATGTGTAGATGTTGATGTGAGTGGTTTTGATTTTGATTATTGGAAAAGGAACAATTGCATGAACCAGGTCCATGGACAGTGTACATAGGGCACGGGAAAATTCAAGCACAAGGAATGCATGTGAAGGGGATAAATATAAGTGGTTATACTTGCTATTCCCTGAATGAAAAGGTTGCATAATTAATAAGGAGCAGGACTCCTACTTGAAGAGAACTCTATCCTAGATAAGGAAAGAGTTAGAGATTGAAGTTAACTAGAACTCTTTCACCAAGGAAGAGAAAACATTAAAACTCTAGTTAATCCTAATCCTACTGACTTTATATATTTCAGTTGTGTTCTCTTTTATAGGTGGTGCACAAACGCTAAAGTTAAGCAACAGTTGAGAGCAAAATAGAAAGGCATTTTGCAAGCAATTCCTGTGTGTTTCACATATGTGAACCTGGAGCTATATGAACCAGATAGAAGAACCATTTCCATGTGTCTGTCTTTTTTTTTTGGTTCAATTATAGTAGGGATTTTAAGTTGTACCATTTAGCTTTTATTAGAAGCATTTGTACTAGGTACTTTGAGTTGTATTATTCAAGTTAGAGTTAACTTGAAGCTGTCGCAACAGCCTGTGGCTGGTTTCTACAAAGGTTAGAGGTAATCCTTAGGTTTACAAGAGTTTGTAAACATTGTTGTTTTGGCTCATAGTTGTCGTGATGTTTTGGGAAAGTCCTACTAGGAAGTAGGTCATGGTTTTGTATTTAGGATATTTTGAACATGTGTGCACCATTAAAAAGTAGAAAAACAGTATTAAGTGAGAATCGATCCCTATTCCTCTAGGTGAATAACTAAATACTCAATCAAGTGATCATTTAATCCTTTTAGAGCATGGGTGAAACACACAATATTAGACAGATTCTAGAAAATATGTGCATAAAATATTTTGTTTGGCAGAAAGACCATGGGTTCACGTGCCCCATGATTTGGGCTGTACATCCGCCCCGATTTTTCACCTTTTAAGCCGGACGTTTTCTGCATAAAAATACTTGTGTTCTTTAATTTTTGCATTACTTATCCGCAACTATAGACTAGGGAACGTATAGCAGAACTAGGTCCTTCTATAATCAGTGAACGCAAAAAATTGGACACCGCACAATCCCCCCCTCCCTCCCTCTTGTGTGGTATTGAAGTATAACACATCAATTGGTATCAGAGTAGGTTATCATTGAAGAGGCTAACACATTAGGAAAAGATCAAAATGAGTGCACTACCTGGAAATTGGGAAGTGTTATCCACTTTATGTCACGACCCAATTCCATCTTAGGTCACGATGGAGCCCAACTTCGATGTTAGGCTAGAAAACACTAATCAGCTAGTGAATCCCATTTATTTTTACCAAAAAATTTCCAACATTTACTTAGCTTAAAGTAAGAAGCATTCGAAGATAAAAAATATTAAGGCAAGTTAAATTGAAATGACTACAAGAAGTCGAATTAAGTAAATACAATCCAAAAGAAAAGTCTACCAATGTGTATGCCAAGAACTAGTGTCACAAGTATGTGGGCATCTAGTAGAATATACAAAAGAATTAACTACTCTACTGTCTGAAACAGAATAGACGGTGAATAAAAAAAAGAGAGACTCCAACGTGCCGTTGAACGGCATCAGAAAAGGAGCAGCTCATCATGGAATCTCGGTCTAGATATCAAGAACGCGCTCCGGATGGGTAGCTAGATGAACCTGCCTCAGATCCTGTACAGTTCAGTACAGAAGTGTAGTATGAGTACATAAACAATATGTACCCAGTAAGTATCCCATCTAACCTCGAATAAGTAGTGACGAGGGGTCGAATTGACACTTACTAGGGTCAAACATTATATTTAAGAATGAGGCTAAGAATGAATACCAAGATTTAATAGCAGAAAATCACGAGAAATGACAAGTCCCTCCATAAACGTGTGTATTTAAATTTCTATCATTTTAGTTGACAATTTATTCTCCAAGGCATTTAAGAAGTTAAAATAACAGAAAAATGCCAAGCAACAGCATACGCATATAATGCCGAGGACATACGGCCCGATCCAACGAAATAATAAATGTGCACTGCCGGAGGGTTGAACGGCGAGAACCATAGATGTTTTTATTACCCTGCTCGCGAATCATAAATGCGACATGGTCAAATATAAATAAAAGAGTTACACCACTCGTGAATCATACATGCGACGCAAGTACTCATAGATACACGCATTCAAACAACCAATTCAAGACTTCATTAAGGGAAAATTATTTAAAAATGGTAACTTCTCTGTTAACGGTCAAGAAAGTAATGCGTAGTACTTTAGAAATATATTCACCAAGTTTGACACGATTTAAGACTTTTAAGTTTATCAATAATATTTACAAGTACGACAAGTAAGCATGCTTTTAGATCCTAGACAACCTGGACTTAAGCATTTTAGTAGCTACACACGGACTCTCGACACTTCGTGCGTACGTAGCCCCCAAAAATAGTAGCACACAGTCAATTATTTCACCTGTGGGGACAATTCCCTCTTACAAGGTTAGAAAGGAGACTTACCTCGTATCAAGCCTATTTCCTGATTCAAGGATGCGCTCAAACCTCAAAATTTGACGCTCAACAACTCGAAACTAGCCAAACATTACATAAACTAATAAATCTATGCTCAAAAGTTCATAATCCCACCATTTAAGTGATTACCCAAGCTAATTTGTAAGATTCCTAAAATTCACCCCCCGGACCCACATGCTCAGATTTCGGAAAATCTTAAAGAAATCGTCGTAGCCCAACCTCTCATCTAGCTGAATGGTACTGAAGTCTAACACATGAGATAAGTTGACGTGATACCTCAGGAGCATAGATACGTGAAAAAATGGATGAACACCTGACAAGCTGGGAGGTAGAGCAAGCTCATAAGTAACCTCCCCAACTCGCCTCAACACCTCAAATGGACCTATAAACCTTGGGCTCAACTTGTCCTTTTTCCCGAACCTCATAATATCCTTCATCGGCGAGACTTTCAAGAGAACCTTCTCGCCGACCATAAATGACACATCACGAACCTTCTCATCCGCATAACTCTTCTTCCTGGACTTAGCTGTGCAAAGCCTCTCCTGAATCAGCTATAACTTTTCCAAGGCATCCTTTACCAAATCAGTACCGTATAACTTAGCCTCGCCATGCTCAAACCACCCGATAGGAGAACAACATCACCGACCATATAAAGCCTCAAATGGAGCTATCTAAATATAGGACTAACAGCTGTTATTGCAAGCAAACTCGGAGAAGTGCAAAAACTGATCCCACTACCCTCCAAAGTCAATCACTCATGTGCTGAGCATGTCCTCCAGTATCTGAGCTATCCGCTCCGATTTCCCATTATTCTGTTGGTGGAATGCTGTGCTGAGATCTACACGGGTGCCCAACTCACTCTGTACGGCCCTCCAGAAACGCAAAGTGAACTGAGAATCTCTATCTGATATGATGGACACAGGCACATCGTGCAACCGAACTATCTCCCGAATGTAGATCTGGGCCAACCTCTATGAAGTGTGAGTAGTGGCTACTGGAATAAAGTGAGCTGACTTGGTCAAACTGTAAACAATAACACATACTACATCAAACATCCGCAAGTTCATGGAAACCCAACTACGAAGTCCATAGTGATGCGCTCCCATTTCCACTCAGGTGTAGTCATCTGCTGGAGTAGGCCCCCTGGCCTCTGGTTCTCATACTTAACCTGCTGGCAATTTACGCATCTAGCTACATACTCCACTATGTATTTCTTTATCCGCCGCCACCAAGGCTAGTGGCCTCTCCTCCGCTGAAATGAATTCCATGCTACCCATACTCTCTGCCCTCCTGCTTAAGGCGTTTGCAACCACATTCGCCTTGCCTGGATGATAAAGAATGATGATTTCATAATCCTTCAATAACTCAAGCCACCTACACTGCCTCAAATTAAGATCCCTTTGCTTGAACAAGTGTTGTAAACTGTGGTGG
This sequence comes from Nicotiana knightiana, assembly GCA_005239525.1. NCBI lineage: Eukaryota > Viridiplantae > Streptophyta > Magnoliopsida > Solanales > Solanaceae > Nicotiana > Nicotiana knightiana. The sequence continues at coordinate 390,020 of ML424011.1, forward strand.
TCTGTATAGACCTCACAAGACACTCCATACAAGTAATGCCTCCAAATCATAAGAGCATGAACAATCGATGCCAACTCCAAATCATGCACGGGGTAGTTCTTCTCATGGACCTTCAGCTGATGTGAAGCAAACGCAATTAGTCATCCCTCCTACATCAATACACATCCCAAACCAATGCGCGAAGCGTGGCAATAAACTGTATACATCCTTGAACCAGAAGGCAACACTAGAACTGGTGTTGTGGTCAAAGCTGTCTTGAGCTTCTGAAAGCTTGACTCACACTCGTCGGACCATCGAAACGTGGCACCCTTCTAGGTCAATCTAGTTAGAGGGGCTGCAATGGATGAAAATCCCTCTACAAATCGGCGATAATAACCCGCCAATCCCAAGAAACTCCTAATCTCAGCCGCTAAAGTAGGGCGAGGGAAACTCTGAACTGCCTCAATCTTCTTGGGATCCACCTTGATACCCTCTTCGAATACCAAATGCCCCAAGAATGCCATATAATCTAACAAAATCTCACACTTGGAGAACATAACATACAACTTCGATTCCCGCAAAGTCTGGAGCACTACTCTCAAATGTTGTTCGTGCTCCCCATGCTACGTGAGTAAATCAAGATGTCATCAATGAAGACAATGACAAAGGAGTCAATATAAGGCCTGAACACCCAGTTCATCAAATCCATAAACGTCGCTGGGGCATTAGTCAAACAAAAGGACATCACAAGAAACTCATAATGTCCATATCTAGTACGGAAGGTAGTCTTCGGAACATCTGAGTCCCGAATCTTCAACTTATGGTACCCCGATCTCAAATCAATCTTGGAAAACACCCTAGCACCCTGCAACTGGTCAACCAAATCATCGATGTGCGGCAACAAGTACTTGTTCTTGATGGTAACTTTGTTCAACTGGTGGTAGTTAATACACATCCTCATAGTCCCATCCTCTTTCTTCACAAATAACACTGGAGCACCCCCAAGGTGATATACTCGGTCTGATAAACCCCTTAGCTAGCAACTCCTCAAGTTTTTCATTCAATTCTTTCAGAGACATATGGTACGGTGGAATGCATATAGGCTAGGTGCCTGGAGCCAAGTCAATGCAAAAATCAATATCACGATCTAGTGGCATGCTTGGAAGATCAGAAGGAAACACATCGGCGAACTCCCAGACTACTGGTACTAAATCAATTTTTAGAGACTCTACAGTGGTGTTCCGTACATAAGCTAGATAATCCAAGTAACCCTTCTCGACCATGCGTTGAGCCTTCAAAAAAGAAATAATTGCACTAACTGAGGAACCTCTCTACTCCAATCTCGGCAACTCAGGCATGGCTAAAGTAACAGTCTTGGCATGGAAATCTAGGATGGCGTGATAAGGAGATAACAAGTCTATGCCTAGGATGACCTCAAAGCCAGTCATATCAAGTAACAAGAGGTCCTCTCTAGTCTCGAAACCACAAAATACGACCACACAGGATCGATAGATCCGATCTACGACTACAGAATCACCCACAGTAGTGGACACATAAACAGAAGTACCCAGTGACTCACGAGGAATATCCAGGAAATGAGAAAACAGAGATGATACATATGAATAGGCATACCTTGGATCAAATAATATGGAAGCATCCCTTCCGCAGACGGAAATAATACCTGTGATAACAACATCTGCGTCCAATGCATCTGGTCTGACTGGAAAAGCATAGAATCTAGCTGAAGCGCCGGCTGGCTGGCTTCCAACTGATTGAACAGCAGCTAGCCGAACTCCCCCTGCATTTCTTCCACCTCTAGGATGACCCCTACCAACCTTTCCCACGCCTCTGGGTGGCCGGACATCTACTGTTGTAATCCTAGGCTGATGACTTTGTTGCACTGTCTAGCCCCTCTGGCAAGTCCCCTTAGTGTGACTCAGATCTCCACACTCATAGAAACCTCTCGGCGCCATAGACTGCTACCCTGAAAACTGGCCCTAGTGGCTGGAATACCCACTAAAGGAACCCTAAATGGCTGGAAGACAGTATGACCTCTCTGGCATGGCACTAAAATAAGCACTAGAAGAACCCTGATGACCAGTAACGGGTTTAAGGTTTCCCAGATTAATGTTTTGATGATCTAACAAACTTATTGTGAAGAACCATTTAAAGGACTTGATGAATACTTGGTATAATTCTTCAACAATGGAATTAAGCTAATATGATCTGTATGACTTTAGATGTAAAAGAACCAACTCAGGGACCAGATCCCTTACAGTTTCCCTGACAGAAGTACAAAGTCAACTCTACAGTTGAAAAGGGAGTGCCTCCAACTGTGCACGCTACAGTGTAAAAACAGTGCACCGGTCACTTCCCATTGGGAAGGGTCTTGCACCAACCAAGTGTGTACATCATCTAAGTGATGTCATCCAAAGTATATCGATAAGGAGTATCGAAACAAAACATTACTTGAACATTTTGTGATATTCACTCAAGTATTGATGATCTGATAGAGCATTGAAGTCACAAGTGTATCAAGAACAAAGTGCAACACTACTACGTACCAATTCCATAATGAGTCTTTCTATGTCCTTAGTTGAGTTGTACCTTTGTATTTGTTCTTCGTTGCAACTCCTATTATGCTTACTTAGAAGCATTATTTAGAAACCTCAAAACATAAACCCGCTGAGTTTGTGTTATGACTAGAGTTAGTCATAGGTTAAAGTCTTTGTAATAAGTGTGTTGCAGGGTGGCTTGTAAATGTGTATTACAAGTTAGTGAGGTTGAAGTCTTTATAATAGAGTTATTACAAAGTGGCTTGTAATAGGTGTATTACAAGTTAGTGAGGGATTAACAATTTAATTCCTAGGTTACAATAGGTTGTAATCTAAAGATTTCTCAAGTAGTGAAGTTGAAATCCTACCAATGTAGGTCGCGGTTTCTTATCCCCTTGAGCAAGGATTTTTCCACGTAAAATCTCTTGTGTCATTTACTTATTCTTTCATTAGCTATTTCTTTGGGAACTGATATAGGACTAGGTCTCTATACAGTTTGGTGGACTCATACATTCTATCAATTGGTATCAGAGCAGTTTCTTTCTCAAAAGATAACACCTAGAGAGGATCCTCAAGATGGCTGCTCCACCAAACTTCGAGGAAGGATAATCAACTTACAGACCCCCAAGATTGAACAGTCAATACTATGGCTAGTGGAAGACAAGAATGCATGACTTTATCATGGCAGAAGATTCTGAGCTATGGGATGTTATTTATGATGGTCCTTATGTCCCAACGAAGAAGGTCAGAGATGCCACGACCCAAAACGATGGGCCGCGACGGCACCCGGTACCTTACTCAACCGAGTACCAACATAACGTATCATACTATTGTAGATAACTGAGCTGGAAAGTTGCCATGAGATAAGTATAATACAACATGAGATGCCAACTTATATATAAGACAAGCGGGCCTATAAGACTAAATATCCACTTGTATATTGAACATGGGCTGACAAAGCCATAGAATCTTTTACGTACATGACATCTGTCTACAAGCCTCTAAGAATAAACAATTTTCATAAAGGCCGAGACAGAGTCTCGCCATAAAACAATATCCGTCTAAATCATACTAACCAAACGAGAAACTCTGAAGTAAATGGAGCGCACCAACATCTTCCGCTGAGCTGATAGCCTACTTGGAGGGCTCTCGACCTGTCTACCGGGACCTGCGGGCATGAAACGCAGTGTCCCCAAGAAAAAGGGACGTCAGTACGAATAATGTACCGAGTATGTAACGCACATAAATACGTAGATAACAGACATGGAAGAAATATAGAGTAAACGACTCAACCTGTAAGTCTGGATAACTATGTAAATCATGAAATACTTATAGTGCCATGTATGCGTATGAATGTCATGTCGTGCATAGGTACATATTTCATAACATCATCAGGCCTCTAAGGGCATTCCATCATATCATCTCGGACACTATGGGCAAAATTATCAACATATACCAGCTGATCAGGTGGTGGTGCGTATATAATGGCATAACCTTTTCCCATATCCCATATACATATATACGTGTATATAACGCCGTCTGAGTCATGGGTCAATGTACATGTATAAATGCATGAAATGCATAAGAAATGCGTTAATAAGATTTTCTCGGAATGCCATAAAACTTAATATACCTTCCGAATAAACTTCATCAAATACGTATTTTTCAGAGACCCATGAACATAAGATATAATATAATTCACATGGGGAATCAAAAATACAAACACCGCTAGTATTTCTATTAATAGAGTCATTTATGAGAGTTGTGCATTTTCTCGTTTCGTTCATGTCGTGTAGATCATGCCAAAAACAAAGAAGGGATATTCTTAACATACCTGGGGTAGGGAAAAATCCGTATGATATTCTTGGAAAAGGTTGCATCGTACTCCCTTAGAATTGCAAAATTTCACGTTGCTAATTGGACTTAGAAACCTTGTTGGATTTTGTTTTTGTTGAGGAAATCAAGTTATCAATGTACTGATTTGATTGAAGTGCTTTGGGAGCGAAATCTATTGGAAGCCTATAAGAATGGCTTTCTTATGGAAAATATTTGGAATGAAATCCATGTAGTAATCTGATTGTAGTCTTTAATATGGAAATATTTGGAATGAATTAACTCATTAGTTTCCACCTGATAAAATTTGATCAAGAGTCATTTAGTTGAAGAGTGGATTGCTTCCACATTGATCTTATCTTTATCCAAACAGTTCTTTAGTTAATTGGGTAATATTCCATTACTCAATAATTAACCAATTACCCGCATAATTAAGGATTATCTCAAATTACTTAAAATACTACTCATTTTTAATATCCTTTTATATATCATACTATCATGGCCATGGGGTACCTTGCATGGTACTAGTCCATAAATATCGGGTATTTTAGCTCGAACCGTATTTTATCCCAAAATGACATACTTCGACGAAATTTATTTTCTTTGACTTGCTTCCCCTCTCACCTTCACAAATTTACTCATCACTTGCTTAAAATAGCTTAAACCTCATAATCTCCAAGTAATATTTTCCTTGTACTGATGTCAATAACCTTACGACAAATTCAACATACAATATTACATGGTGCAATATCGTCGTAATTTAACATTTCAAAACGTAACATCATCGTAATGTAATACTGCAAAGCATAACATTATCATAATATTGTGGGGCGTAACATCATTCCCTCCTTTGGAACATTCGTCCTCGAATGTTAACTGATGCTCTTATCATTTTCATAACCTATAGCTCTTGTGAATACTTTAATACTGTCCTTGCCATTTAGGTAGTTGTTCGGTGAATAACTCCAAAGGCCAGGTTATTCTCCCTTTAGGCCTCTTTCCCACGCCATGGCTTGTGATCAAATTCCTTCCAATCTCATAAATGTTGCTACCTCATACCATGCAGCCTCTACGATACTGACCTTGTTAGTGTGCCTATGCGACTCTTCTCTCCTTTTTCCTCCAGCTTTTAGCTAATCTCTAGGCCTTACTTAATAGGATGCCTCTCTGGGCATCTATAGGTGTACTGAAGTTCTTCGCTCGGTTCTTTGTAGAACTTGCGAATATGGCTATATCTTATTTCATAGACTTGGTTATCCATTCGTATGACTTTACCGTATCTACGTAGGTCATACTATACCATAATTCTTACCTCGATTTTTCGTTACTGAGGTCTGCTACCAAATTCCAGATTACTTTTATTTCGTATTCTATATATACAAATGTAAGTCCTTTAATCTTAAGAATGATGACTTAATCTCAGCTCAACTTTGTGACTTTTGTCCATCAGTTATGATTCGCCTCAATATTGATCAACAATATACCACTGATAATTAAAACTTCTTACGTAATACCTTTCCACTAGGGCTTACGTTGCATCGAGAAATATATTTGAAGTGTTTTCCATGTATTTCATAGTATCTCAATGTGATTCACCTTATAGGGGTATTCTAATCTTGTGCCGTCCGCGAAATCTTTTCTCCTCCTCCTTTTTTTTTCAAATAATCATTCAATCAAAGGCCCAAACATCATCTTTTATCTGTCACCATTACACCCTCGTTTTATTACTAGGTCAGAATTCTATTTCTTTTGAATGCTACTAGCCATAGGTTCCTTTGAGCTCATTCAGGCTATACTGAGCTTTATATAATTTAGAGAACCCATCAGCTCTCTCTCATTTTCGTAAGCTTAATCCCGAGGGCTTATCCATTCTCATCACCTTCTCACTCGCCCTTTCTTATCCTTACTCCTGTCTTCCTACCATCTTTTCACTCTACCATACTTTAGTTTGCGACCCATACATATCCAGTTATACTACTCGCAACCTTCCTTCAACTTCCTTACACCATAGATTTCCTTGTGTTATTCTGGAACACCAAGTGAGACATCACATCATCTCTAACTCTTCTTTTACATTCTTAACTAGACCTCTCGATACCTAGAAACAATAGGCTATAAGATATGCTACTGAAGATGCCGCTATCATTCCTAGATATTGAATCCCCAGGCTTCTAGCCTTCTATCCGAAGTATGGACTATTCACAACCTTCTGCATTTGAGTATCTCGTAAATTGTTCACCTTTACCTTACTTACATTAATGTCTCGCATCACATCTTCTATCTCCTTCACGACCTTCCTTCCATATAGGTAGAATTCACATCCATAACTTGAACTTCTATTATAATACTTGCACTTTTTTTTTGCATGATTCATTGTGACCTTTATACTGACTTCCTATGAGGCTGGTATTCTTCTAACTGGACCTCTGATATTAGGAGTGACTCTACAATTTTCTCAATCACTATGTCCATAATTTTCTGGGTTCAATAATCAAACTCCTGATTTACTTAGTTGATGTAACTCTTTAGTTTCCTCTTTCCTCTGATCAACCTTTATGTAGGCTTAAGCTATCTTCTGATCTGCGACTCATGATGTTAGTTATTACTTTTAGCCTTTCATGGCACTATGGAATATCCATGATACAATCCTTTAGCAATTCACTCCTTTGTTTAGGACCTGGGCTCAATTCTTCCTTTTAACTTATATTGGAACCTTCTACGACTGTAGGATTGTCAACATATATGCTGCATGGATAATACTCCGAACCCTTAATTGTGTTCATAACGTAACCAACTCTGGATCATTGATCGAATAATTCCTTTCTTTACACCTTAGCTTTCTTTAAACGTAAGCTATTACTTTTCCTGGTCTTTATGCCCCTCCCCCGCTTGTTGCGTCCATACTTAGCTTATCTTAGTGCCCACACATATTGAAATTCCATACAACTCACATGATCTTGAATATCACTTCTGATTTTACTCCCTGTGCATTAGCCATGGTAGGTGCCACTTTCTTAGGGAGTTCATATAATGTTGTTTTCAGACTGTTGTTATAAGACCATTTCCTCTTTAGGTCACTGAGTTTAGGTTGCAGCCTTCTTCCTTATTTTCCTTAGCTAGTATTTTATTTTAGTACTTAGGGAGGACCTTCTAGCTCTTGTAGAGCTGTGAGCTTATTACATTGTATAATCGACGAACCTTCTGATGTCCTACCCTTCCTATACTTATCCGTAGTTACTTACCTCCACGCCCTTGTGCTTGTGGGGTTGCTTCTGAACTGATGTTTTGACTATCTTCCGAGTGGCACTCTCTTTTATTTCCATAACACTCATACGATACCTTTTTTTTAACTTTCCCAACTCCTATATGAATATATCTCAAGTATTATAAGGTCATAACTGCGAGCCTAGATTCCCCATGTTGGGTTCACTCGATTTATCTTGTAGGTTCTACTGATTTGTCTATATCCTCTTATCTAGCCATAACTAGGCTCTTCCTGAATCAACTACTTACCACTCGTTGGCCCACTCTCATATCAATATTCCGTATAATCATTCTTCGGTTCTTTCCTTTGTCTTAGCTTACCGCTCGCACCGGCTCCTTATCTATTACTAACATTTTGGGCAGGAACCTTTACTTCCTCTCCTTAACGTCGTGCTTCAATAAGGTTCTGGAATTGTAGCATATATGTAGGCTTGGGATAATTGCAATCTCATCCCTTTTTTATTTTTTTCACATTCTTCCTTTACCATTTCATAATTACTAGAACCACTTAATTCTGGCTTAATGCCACATAAGTCCATATTCCCTCCTTTTGGGGAGTACTAAGAGGTGGAGCTACGATGACCTACCTATAGATATTTTACCTCTTCATCTTTGGCATCCTTTCACATCATCGATTAACCTTACTCTCCTTACGGTAATCCTTCTATACCAAGGATAGCAAAATTCCTTACTTACAAAGGTGACACTTAGTATAACTAGAACATACAGTCCCTTAAGCTGAACTTTGCTCACATTGCTTGCCGTAGGGAAGCGTCTTCCTGAATGACCATTCTCTGAATTTCTCATGAATCTTCTTTTGTCGTCCATTCTATTATTGCCGGAACAAAATCTGAAATTCTTATGATGCCGACTATCATCAATCACTCAATACCTAATTCATGTTTAGTTTATCTTGTTCACCAATCCATATTGGTTCTATTACTCTGGGGTCTAAATTTTCCTCTTGGTAATCACGATAGAGTTGCGAACTTATTTCTCAAAATAGGGACATGATTGTATGGCCTATAATCTTTTGTTGTCCTAAAGCCTGTCACCTCTCGTTTCTTCCTTCACTTGACTGTAGATTTTGTAATATTGTCATCTTTTGATTTACCATTGTCATCCATGTACCACATCTTACTCATAATTCTTCATTTAACTCTTTTCTTATTTCCCGCTAACATTTATGCCTATCATTTTATTCTGAAACTTGAACAAGACATTCTCTTGCTTTTAGCTTCCCTTTGCTCCATCCAGTGGCTCTTCAAGTTGTTTAACGTTCTCTCTTTACTAGGGACGCGAACCACACTAAGGTATATTTATCCTTTCAAGGCTTATAGTGCATGTCTTTGTAGTACTCATATCTGGCTACACTATTTTAGAGTGTACAATATGGGTGTCTCACAAGGAGATCTACTATCAGACTTGCAATATCCTTCGAAAATGTCAGCTAACAGAAACAACCCATTCACTATTTTGGTTTAGTCTAACCCCAGCCGGATCTTGATGTTTCGTCCTTTTCTTAAACTACACTTGTTAGCCCCCATAAGGCTTAACTGATATGGGTACAGCCAATTGTACATACCTCTGTTACTGCTGAGGGTAACTCTTAATGCTTATATTTTTCTGCCAAAACTGTAATACTGATAATCTTCATTAACTGGACACCTCGTACCCTTCTTCACCTTTCTTCTTTTACTTCATGAAATCATTGTCTTTCACCATAAAGGTGGATAAATATTCTTGCCTTAAGGTTCCTTATCAAGAGGCTTACACGTATTAGTATACACATGATCTGCTGAATACCTCATATGTATCCATCATAAGCATGATGTAAAAATTGAGTTCCTCTGACTCAACTCTTCCACAATCGCATTCAATCCCTTATCAACTGTCCTTATGGATGTCGGCATCGTTGTATTACGAATAATATAGAGTTTAGGACATTTAGTTCTTACAATTGAGCTCTACCACATGATCTAGAGTAAAAAGAAAGAGTGACAGTCCTAAATGCTCTGTAGCCTCCTTCTCATAAGTGTGGTGCAAAACACACCCATAAACAAGACTCTACTAGACACAGCTTGTAGACTCCCTAGGATAGAACTGCTCTGATACCACTTTTGTCATAACCCAAACCGATAGGCTGCGATAGGCACCCGGTACCTTACTCAATCGAGTACCAACATAACGTATCATAATATTGTATATTACTGAGCTGGAAGGCTGCCATGAGATAAGTAGAATACAACATGAGATTCCAACGTATACATAAGACATACGGGCCTATAAGACCAAATATCCACTTGTACACTACACATAGGCCGACAAGGCCATACAGTCTTTTACGTACGTGACATCTATCTACAAGCCTCTAAGAATACATAATTTTCATAAAGGTCCCGACAGAGTCCCGCCATAAAACAATACGAGTCTAAATCATACTAACCAAACGAGCAACTCTGAAGTAAATGGAGCGCACCAACATCTTCCGCTGAGCTGATAGCTTACTTGGAGGGCTCTCGAACTGTCTACCGGGACCTGTGAGCATGAAACGTAGCGTCCCCATGCAAAAGGGACGTCAATACAAATAACGTACCGAGTATGTAAGGCACATAAATAAGTACATAACAGACATGGAAGAAATATAGAGTAAATGACTCAACCTGTAAGTCTGGATAACTGTGTAAATCATGAAATACTTATAGTGCCATGCATATGCATATGAATGTCATGTCGTGCATAGGTACATATTTCATAACATCATCAGGCCTCTGAGGGCATCCCATCATATCATCTCAGCCACTGTGGGCAAAATCATCAACATATACCAGCTGATCAGGTGGTGGTACGTATATAACGCCATAACCTTTTCCCATATCCCATATACATATATACGTGTATGTAACGTCGTCTGAGTCAAGGGTCAATGTACATGTATAAATGCATGAAATTCATAATAAATATGTTAATATGATTTTCTCAGAATGCCATAAAACTCAATATACCTTTCGGATAAACTTTATCAAATACATATTTTTCTGAGACCCATGAACAGAAGATATAATAATAAGTCACATGGAGAATCAAAAATACAGACACCCCTTGTATTTCTATGAATAGAGTCATTTATGAGAGTTGTGCATTTTCTCGTTTCGTTCATGTCGTGTAGATCATGCCAAAAACAAAGAAGGGATAGCCTTAACATACTTGGGGTAGGGAAAAATCCGTATGATATTCTTGGAAAAGGTTGAATCGTACTCCCTTAGAATCGCAAAATCTGACGTTGCTAATTGTACTAAGAAATCTCACTGGATTTCGTTTTTGTTAGGAAATCACGTTATCAATGTACTGATTTGATTGAAGTACTTTGGGAGTGAAATTTATTGGAAGCCTATAAGAATGGCTTTCATATGGAAAATATTTGGAATGAAAGTCATGTAGTAATCTGATTGTAGTCTTTAATATGGAAATATTTAGAATGAATTAACTCATTAGTTGCCACCTAATAAAATTTGATCAACAGTCATTTAGTTGAAGAGTGGATTGCTGCCACGTTGATCTTATCTTTATCCAAATAGTTCTTTAAGTAATTGGGTAATATCTCATTACTCAATAATTAATCAATTACCCGCATAATTAAGAATAATCTCAAATGACTTAAAATACTACTCATTTTTAATATCCTTTTATATATCATACTATCATGGCCATGGGGTACCTTGTATGGTACTAGTCCATAAATACCGGATATTTTAGCTCGGACCGAATTCCCAAAATGCTATACTTCGACAAAAAATATTTTTTTTTACTTGTCTCCCCTCTCATCTTCACGAATTTACTCATCACTTTCTTGAAATAGCATAATCCTTATAATCTCCAAATAATCTTTTCCTTGTACTGATGTCAATTATCTTACGACAAATTCAACATACAATACTACAGGGTGCAACATCGTCGTAAATTAACATTGCGAAACGTAACATCATCGTAATGTAATACTCCAAGGCGTAACATCATCATAATATTGCGGGGTGTAACAGAAGACCCTCCAATGACACTGCCAAAAACCAGGAAAGAATACAACGATGCATATTGGAAAGCTGTGGAGAAAAATTTTCATGCCAAGAAAATTTTGGTTTGTGGCATAGGACCTGAAGAATACAACATGATCTCAGCTTGCCAATCTACCAAGGAGATATGGGAAGCTTTGCAAAGAGCTCACGAGGGAACCACTCAAGTAAAGCAATCTAAGATTGACATGCTCACCACTGAGTATGAACTCTTTAGAATGAAGGACGATGAACCCATTCAAGACATGCACAGAAGATTCAGTTCCATCGTAAATGAGCTACACTCTCTTGGAGAAATCATTCCTAGGATCAAGCTCGTGAGGAAAATTGTCAGTGTCATACCCAGTTCATGGGAGAGTAAAGTGAATGTCATTACTGAAGCAAAGGATTTGCAGGAGCTAACCATAGATGAGCTAGTTAGAAATCTGAAAACCTACAAAATAAAGAAGAAGGACAGTAAAAGAAGAGAACCAAAGACGGAAAAGAACTTGGTACTCAAAGATGAAAGCAATGAATCAAGTGAGGAGGACAGTGACATGGCTTACTTAACCAAAAGATTTCAGCAGATGGTCAGAAGAAATGGAGGGATACCAAAGAGAGGTAGTCCCAGCAGACCAAAGAATTATGACCTTTATCATAAATGTGGAAAGCCAGGGCATTTCATCAAATATTGCCCTCTCCTGAAGCAACAAAACTTCAAGTACAACCCTAATAAAGCAGTAAAGAGGAACCCGGTTCCTGAAAAATGCTTCATAAGAAAAAATATTGCTGACAATATTGTGAAGCAAGCTCTTGCGGCATGGGTAGATTCCTCCAGTGAGTCTGAAGAGGAAACTGATGCAGGTGATAACTCTATGATGGCAGTTGAAAGTGAAACAAATGCATATGATTCAATATTTGCTTTGATGGATCAATCAAACAATGATGAAGATGATGGCAATGATGAGGTAAACTTCAGGGATGTTTAGAGAAATCTGAAATCCTACTCTCCTAAGAAACTCATGTCATTAGAAAATGTGTTAATTTATGCCTATCATATTCTTGTAGATGATAAGGATAACTTAACCATAGATTTAGGAGATGCTGAACAAACTAGAGATAATTTGGTAGTTTGTGCAGTTGATCTGAAGAAAACCATAAGCAATCTGGTAAATGTAAAGGTGGTTCTAACTGAAAAAATTGCTAGTGTACAACATGAAAGAGATGATTTGATGGTAGTAGTTGTTGACTTAAAAGAAACCATTGAAAATTTCAGTGAAGAAAAGAATGACTTAGTGGAGAAAATTGATGCTTTAGAACAAGAAAAATATGAACTCTTAGTTATGATTATACATCTGAAGGAAACAATAGAGGAACTTAAAGCACAATTTGTATCTGGAAAGACTTATAAAGGAAAAGGAGTTGCAAGTGGAGCACATATCAATCTAGAAAACGAATTAAATGTTGTAAAATTTAGTTTATGTGCTGAACTAGAGAAACTAGACAACTTCAAGCTGATTTGGAAAGAGTAAAAAATGACCTTGAAAAGTCTCTAAAGTGGACCTGGTCCTCGTATGTTATTACTGCCATGTACGTTAACAATGGAGGAAACAGGTAGGGAATAGAGTTTCAAAGGGAGATAACTCCTTACAACCCTCATAGCAAATATGTTCTTGTAGCCGATAATTGGTTGTGTACCTATTGTGGGAACAATGAGCATTTCAAAGAAAATTGCCAAGCCAGGGTTCAGTCTCTTCAGAAAAACAAAGTTTTTGCTGAAAGAGTAACTGCTGAAAAGGGACTAGGTGCCACTCATAAAAAACGCATGTTACCTGCATAGACTAAAAGAGCACTTATTCATCCTCTTACTTATTACAAGGGACTCAAACTTTCTTGGGTTCCTAAATCTAGCTCTTGATTTCCTTGTGCAGGGAATAGTGAAAGGAAGCAGTCAACAATGGTTCATGAATAGTGGACGCTCAACGAAAATGACTAAGAACACCATGGACTTTCTTTCACTAAAATCCCTGCAAGGAGGAAGTGTATCCTTTGGCAATGGAAAAAGGGATACATTCTTGAAGTTGGAAATATTTGGAAATCACTCACTCACTCAATTGAGAATATGTACTAAGTCAATGGCCTCAAGTACAGTCTCTTGAGTGTTTCTCAAATATGTGATAAAGGAAACAAGGTGGAGTTCTTGTCAAAGATATGCACAGTTACTAATTTAGTAACATGTCAAGTGATACTGATCGCCAAAAGATACAAGAACATCTATGTTGCTAAAATTTGAATCCCTACAAAGTGGTGATTTGATTTACTTGAAAGTAGCTGATGATGATGCTGAGCTGTGGCACAGAAGACTTGGGCATGCAAGTTTTTCTTTGCTGAATAAACTAGTTCATAAGGACCTGGTGCGTGGTCTACCTATTCAAAGTTCGTGGAGCACAAATTTTGTGATGCTTTCTCTAGAAGGAAGCATGTGAAATCCTCATTTAAGCCAGAGAAGGATGTCAACACCTCAAAACCACTTGATCTCCTTCATATGGATTTATGTGGCTCTATGAGAGTGTAAAGCAGAGGAGGAAAAAGTCTTTGTGAAGAAAATTCAAGTAAAGATGAATTCAAAAGTAGCCTGCATAATATCAGATCATGGAACAAAATCTGACGATGCTAAGAGTGATGGAGGAATCTTCTTGGGATATTTTTCTCAAAGTAAATCCTACAAGGTCAACAATAAGCGTACTCAGTGTGTAGAGGAGAGTGTATATGTAATCTTTGACGAGTCCTACCTTTCCTGTGAGATAAGCAACAATGGTCATCAGGATGAAGAGCCTTTGCTAGTTCCAGGTAAAGTCATTGATATGGAAAACGGAAAGTCAGACCTGATGAGTCAAGTGAAGGAGCCAAGTGAAGACAATGCAGTCTCTTACACAGAAAACCAAATTGAAAAGATATTCACCAAAGCTTTAAGCATGGAACACTTTGAGAGAAATAGGATGGCACTGGGGTTAATCAAACCTGATTGATGACATGATTCTCTTCTTATGGCTATGAAGGTCATATTCATGTAAATTTAGCTAAAATGGTTTTTTTACCAAGCCTAACTCACATCTATACCGTTGCAGGTAGACACGCATGATGCTTATTGAAGCTAAAGGAACAGTGCATTAGCTACTAAAGAGAGTAAAACTATCTATTGACAAAAATTGGTCAGGAACCTAGTTCTTATACCACAAGTTAGTAGTCTTGTGTTTTTCTCATGCATATCTCAAAAGTAAACAAAATTAACTGCCACATCATCCACCTTTTCAGACCATGTATATCACGTCTTTTCTTCCAAATCCTTTCACTTCTTCTGCAATTTTCATCTTCCCACAAACCTATCGCCGTTTCAGAACTTGTTCCTCTCCTCCCTCATTATTAGCTCTTCTCCCCATAAAACCCTTTCACCTTCTAAGTCCTGAACGATCACTCTTTACTCTATCTCTTCATTCTCTCATAATCTTCAACCCATCTTTCCACCATGGATGATGAACAACCTTCCCTCACCATTGTAAACAACACCATCCTCGACCCTTCAACCACTTTAGAACCACCACCACAAACCCTCTCTTCTTCTACCCCCAATATTAATATGTCCAAACCCGATTCTCTTAAACCTTCTATCTCTCTTGCAACTCCATCTAACCTTGTTACGTACTCAAGTGTTGAGGACTCATAAGCCTCAAACGTCGACATGGGTTCTTCTCTGTTGCATGACGCTCTTACAGACCAGAACAAGGGTGAAATAGAGGGTGTAACTCATCAAGAAATAAGGGTTTCTGAGGAAGAAACTGATCAGTACATAAACTCTCCAATCTTGGACTCCATGGCTGCCATTGAATCACCGAAAAAAGAAGCAGCAGAAAACATAATGGCCATTGCCGCTGAGAGCCTGGTGAGTGAAGGACCTTCTTTCTTGCCTGAGTCTCAGGGGGAAGAAACTCCGCTCTTTGGAGAAAAGGGAATCATGGTGCCCTTTGCGTCTCCTACACCTGAGGAAGCTATTGGGGAATCCGTTTCTGTAAAGAAGGTCAAAAGTGACAGTGTCCTGGGACAAGAAAGGTTGAGATATCAAAAGGTGTTGTGGGGTCGTATGTTTGACCCAGAAATTTCAAAAATGGAGGGAATGAGAAATATTTTAGAGATGGTGGAGTTTCAACAGTGGGGCCATCTTTTCAAGGAAGATGTGCCCAAAGCTTATAAGTATGATAGGTTCAAACATTTTATGCCAACCTGTTCACTGTTGAAGGTGACCACATTTGTGTGTTAGTCAATGGAGTGGATATGGTGTTGGATGCTTCTTTGCTAGGGAACATTCTCAAGGTCCCATCTGAAGGGTTGTCAACTGTAAGGGGTGCTTGTGGATCAAATTTCAGGCGTGCCTTTGTGAAGGAGAAATCTATTTAGCATATGGAACGGGTACACATGAAGGCCTTGCTTCCTGTGTACCAACTTCTTTTTGAATTGGTTAACAAGGTCCTACTTCCCCGTGCTGAGAGGAGGTCCATTAATTCTATGTCTGATCTTTACCTAATGGAGGCACTCCATGAGTTCCGTTCTATAGACTTACCGACCATTATGATCGAGCACATGCAGAAAGTGGCATGTTTTAAAGATGGGAACTATGGGCTTCCATATGGGTTTCTTCTCACACGGGTCTTCAAGTTTTTCAATGTACCCGTAGGCAATCTGAAAATGGGAACCAGGAAACAAACCTTCTCAAAGACCACTCTGGAAGAATGTGAATGTATTGACAAGTTGGGGGAAGGGGGAGCACTTCAATAATTTCTCAACTCATCAACGCTCAAAACAGCATCGTAGAAGAAATCTGAAAGTTGAAGGCAAGGAATGCCATTCTTGAGACTCAGCTTAGTCAGGATGTGGGAGTATCTGGATCTTCTAGCTCTTATAATGAAGAAGTTGCTCGCCTGTCTAAGGAAAATGCTGAGCTCAGGAAACAAGTGGAGAACCTAAGGGAGAAACTGCTTCAAGATCACATCTTTTCCAATGCTTGGATGGATCTTGTTCTCAAAACCCTTGTTGCCTCTTCCAAGCCCTCTTCCTCCAGTGCCCCCTAAGAAAACCCTTCAGTGACTAGTTTATCTTGTTGTTTTGATGATTGTGGTAGTTGTTTATTTTTTTATTTTTTTTGTGGTGATGTGATTGGAACTCACTTGTACTGCTCCTGTCTCAAACAAGTCCAAACTCGCCTTTGCTGTAATGGAAAAGGCTTGTGCTTTTTAAAATTATCAATCAAGAACTCTCTTTTGCTAGTAAAATGCTTGCCTTTCTTCTGCTTCTCTTTTCTATCATGTTGTGTGCACACATGTGGCATGAGTTAGCTTGGTTAGAATTCTTTATGCTAATTGCTTGCTCATGTATTTTTAATGATGCCAAAAGGGGGAAGATAAATTGATAATTGAAGCAGGCGGATCCGATTAAGGGGGAAGCATAGAGTCAGGGGGAACTTGTGAAGTTCCTGGTACTTTATCTTTAAGCTCTATAAATGATCGTCAATTTCTAAAGTTTGTCATCATAAAAAAGGGTGAAATTGATGGGTTTAAGGTTTCTCAGATTTACGTTTTGATGATCTAACAAACTTATTGTCAAGAACGAAATAAAGGACCTGATGCATACTTGGTATAATTCTTCAGCGATGGACATAAGCTAATATGAGTTGTATGACTTTAAATGTACAAGAACAAACTTAGGGACCTGATCCCTTGGAGTTTCATTGACAGAAGTACAAAGTCATCTCTACAGTTGGAAAGTGACTGCCTCAAACTGTGCACGCTACAGTGCAGAAACAGTGCAACAGTCACTTCCCATTGGGAAGGGCCTTGCACCAACCAAATGTGTACATCCAAGTGATGTCATCCAAAGTATATAAACAAGGAGTATTGCAACAAAACATTACTTGAACATTTTTTTATATCCACTCAAGTATTGAAGATTTGATAGGGCATTGAAGTCATAAGTGTATCAAGAACAAAGTGCAAGACTACTACGGACCAATTCCATACCGAGTCTTTGTATGTCCTTAGTTGATTTGTACATTTGTATTTGTTCTTCATTGTAACATCCTATTATGATTACTTAGAAGCTTTATTTAGGAACCTCAAAAACATAAACCTGCATATAATGCCAAGGACGTATGGCCCGATCCAACGAAATAATAAATGTGCACTGCTGGAGGGTCGAACGGCGCGAACCATAGATGCTTCTATTACCCCGTTCATGAATCATACATGCAACGTGGTCAAATATAAATACAAGAGTTACCCACTCACAAATCATACATGCGACGCAGGTGTAAACAACTAATTTTTTACGACACCCAAATTTTATATTATTTTAGTGTAGATATTTCTTTAGGTCTAATCTTGATATTTTAAAGTTTTATCTTACTCTTAATAGATTTTATTCGATTTAATTTATAAAAAAAAATACTCACATTCTTAAAGTACAAATTTTATTATTCTATTTAAAAAAAAAGAAATAAAAAACTATTGAAAACAGAAAATCAATCTACATCCAAATTCCCAACTTCCTCACTTCCCCACTTCACTCACGTCTCACCCCCACTCCCTCACATCTCTATCTGCACACAAACACAATATATATCCATGTTCCCACTCCAAATTATGGGCATAAGATTAAATAACTACCATTATCCTCTTTATAAATAAGACTAAAAGAGAACGAGTCCGGGTGAATAAAAAAAGATAGCAGTAGCCATCCAAATGCTCACTGCTTCAGTCATCTAAACTACCCAAATAGCTACTTCCTCTTTGTTATAGTTTAGTTGAAGGCATCCATCAACGCCCCTTCTTCTCCCTTAAAATCACCTAAACATCAACACAAACCCACCTCCATAACACCCCGTCAAACCACTTCCGAAGCCCCTAGAGTTTGGTCGAATTCCGGTGACTCGGGTTCGAATATTTGCACAACAAATAGGTTTCGCTGGAACTCTGGTTTAAGGGCTCGAGGTTTCTGCAGTTTGAAGGCTCTGTTTGGAAGTTGTCCGATCGTGGAGTTGCTGTAATTTTAAAGTTCACAAACATCTATATATAAGGTTCATTTTATTTTTATTTTGTTTTCTCGTTAATAATTTGGACCATTTCATTTTGTTCTAATTTCATATTTATATGACTGAGTGTTGTTTTTGAGTGTTTATATGTTTGGTCGTTACTCTGTTCATACCAGTTTCTTGTGTGTCTTTCTTCTTAGTATATATCCATGTGAAAGGATGTTTATATTGCTTTGTTGATTGTTAAATTCTATGTGGCATTGAAATGGGTCCAAATTTTTAAGCATACTATAGTGTGATCTTTGTTTAATTGACAGTAGGCCGTTCAAACAATTTGCCAAGCCTTTTCATTTGTTTAACGTAAATCCCTTAGATACTTTAAGACTTCAATTGTTTTTTCCTTTTATATATGTTAGTAATTAGCTTCAGTTAGCTCTAATATACTCATCAAGAATCATGCCCAGTAATTCATCTCCTCGCACACATTTTTTTTACGAAGGACTTCCACAATTCAATGTCTCACACTCTTTCATAATCCAGGGCCTTACAATAATCTCAAAGTTTAGGAAGAATAATGAACATCGTTAGACTGTTTTGGGAGCTTTTTAAATAATTATCGCGATTATGTACACGTACACGTGACATAGTTAGATACCAAAAATAAATCGAGGTATGTGTTCATGCAACTTTGGCCTAAACCATCTTCCTAATTAATAAGGCATTATTAATTGTGTACACGTTTGCGTGACATGATGTTTTTAAAAAAAATGGATATTCGTAGAAATGTGGTAGGCGCGAAATAATCAGTCATCGTGATTGTATACACGCTCGCGTGACATAATAACGATTTTCTTAAAATAAATCAAGGTACGCGTTCACGCGACTTTGGCCAAGCTTTTATTAAATAATTAAGTATTATTAATTGTGTACACGTACGCGTGACATGATTCTTGACACACCGAACATAATGAGTACACGTACGCGTGACTCGTTTTGAGATAAATCCATAATGCCATATTCAAGTAATTAAAAGCGGTCAAAAGTTAAAATTTACATAGGTTATAAAATGAGTAATTAAATAATTAATAAGCCAAGTGTGGGTTGTAAAGCGACCGTGCTAAAACCACAGAATCTGGGGATGCCTAACACCTTCTCCCGGGTTAACAGAATTCCTTACCGGTCTTCTGGTTCGCAGACTTAAAATGGAGTCAATCTTTTTCGATTTGGGATTTAAAATAACCGGTAACTTGGGACACCATAAAATTATCTCAAGTGGAAATTCGGAATAAAATAAATAATCTCATTTCGATATTGTCACTTTTATTGGAAAAACTCCCATATCCCACCTTTCAGGAAAAAAGAGGTGTGACAGCTCTAGCGACTCTGCTGGGGACCCGAACCCAGAATCTCTGGTTCAGGGTTCAAGAATTCAAGCTTAGAATAATTATTATATGTTGGCTTTGTTTATTAGCTGATTTTATTTACATGTTTGGGCCTAATATGCTAAATGTTGCTTTTTACCGTTTTGATATTATCTTAACTGTATATAAACTTCTACGAAACCCCCTCTCTTCTATCTTCAGAGGAGTGCACGTTGGCGTGACTTCTTTCTGTTAGTTTCAAATCCCAATTTAAAACGTGGTTTGGACAAGTTGCAAAGCCGGATGATCTTTTGGTTACCCGGTACGCTGCCCCCCCCCCCTCGAGTTGTCCGCTCGGGTAAGTTAAGTTAGAATAATACACCCAGGTTTTAAACCGAGAATAACTCAGCCTCATGCTTGATCCCTAGTAGGAACGCTTGTTTGCATCATGTGCATTTGACTTAGGAGACTCAACACAGGGGTTGGGTCCGTCTAGGACAGGCGTACCCGAAAATATAAAGACCAACCTGATGCATTTTATGTGCTACCTGTGCATTTAATTTGTTTCGGATTGTATGTTGACCCGATTTTAGACTAAGTGAGGAAAACCAAAATAAAAACCAAGTTTGAGGTAGGAGAGAGGATTTCACCCATTTCAAAAAATGGTGTCCAAAATATCCCAAAACTCTGCCAAATTTTTTTTTGAAAAAAAAAAAAGGAAAGTTTTCTTGGAAAATAATTAGATAGAAAAAAAAGAGTTTTTGAGAAAGAAAAGTTTTAGTCCAAAATGGTTTTTCCTTTTCGTGTCAAAACTGGCCGAACTACGTGGGTTTGATTCTCACCGGATGTAGGATACGTAGGCAACCCTCATCGGGTCCAGCCCCGCTCTTTGGAAAATGTTGAAAAAAAAAATATATGAACTGTCGTCATTTTTTTTTTATAAATATGTAGGTGATGTCGTTTTGTCTAAATAGCTGAATGTTCCAGCGGGACGCCGGAAGGCTGGTTTGCAAAATAGCCACCAACATTTTCTTGGTTAATTTTGACAATTAGCGGACATATCCCTAAGAACTTCCATTCCGAAGTAATTAAATATTGTATTCGCAAAAGTAGCCTTGATTTGTTTTATTATTTACATTGTTGCAAAATAAGCCTTTTGTCAATTTTTCCAGTAAGATTCACGTTGTATAAACCAACCACCTTAATCTAAATGTGCAGAATGAGCACGAGTAAAAATTTACCAATAGAGATCATGTCCAAGGTTCCACTGGAGCTACACATGTGGTGGGAAGATTTGGATCAGGAAGGACGAGATGTGGTCAACCTTTATTTGAAAGGGCTTACCGGGTTGCTAAAGGTCAGGCCCATAGGAGACATAATAAGGGCCTTGGTAACATTTTGGGACCCAGCTCACAACGTTCTACATTTCTCAGATTTTGAACTCACACCCACTTTGGAAGAAATAGCAGGTTACTTGGGAAGTACTGAAGGTCTAAGGCATAAATACCTGGTCGCTCCAAGGGCTGCTACCCCCCACAAGTTTTTGGATTTGCTAAAAATAAGCAGGGGGATCCAGTATGCAGATTTGGAAGGAGGGTTTTCCACTCTACGCTTCATATACCAGAGGTACAGGCATGAAGGGGGATTTAACAACCCGCAAAATGGGAATTGTAGCAAAGGGAATCGATCGAAATGGGATGTGCATAGGCGTTTCGCTTTCATGGTAGCTTTCTTAGGTCTCGTGGTATTTCCCCGGAAGGATGGGAATATTGATCTGCGGGTAGCTGGAGTCGTCAGTGTTTTGATTACCAATGCCAAGAGGACCCTTGCCCCCCTATGATAGTGTCTGAGATATACCGAGCTCTCACGGCTTATAAAGCTGGAGTAGATTTTTTCGAGGGTTGCAATTTACTACTACAAATGTGAATGATTGAGCATATGTGTCACCGCCCTCGATATATGAACTATGGATCCACGGGAAAGAGCTGCATTGAGGAGTTCGACACATGGGTCTCAGGTTTCACATTACCAGAAGGGTTTGGAGATTGGATATCTTGCCTTCGCTCCATAACAGCTGGACAAATAGAATGGACACAGGGTTGGCTCCCCGTCGAAGAAGTTGTGTATATGCCGGCTACCGGTCCTTACTTCCTCCTAATGGGTCTTCGAGGCATTCAGCCTTACGCTCCATACCGGGTGATGAGACAGTTTGGAAGATGCCAGGTGACACATCCAAATGAGGATCTTAGTGTTTATGTAGTCGAAGTCAGCTCCGACGGTAAATTTCATGAAGAAACAATTTGTCATATTTGGAACGAATGCCAGTATTTGAGGGAAAACACTCAAGTGCATGACTTGTCTAAAGGAGAGTCTCACCAGCCTATCTTGCTTAGTATAGAAAGAAAAACACTGCAAGGGCCGAACCTGAAAGACCAGCCAAAAGGCCCCACATCCAGGAATTTGTTGAAGCATCACAGGAATAGTGGGCTTGGTTGACTAAGGAGAATGAGTACGGGGCCACAATAGGAAGGCTGGAAAAGCAAGCCAGGGATCTTCAATTTGAGAATGGTTTGCAAGCCGCCATGGATGAGGGTGAAAAGAAAAAGTTGGCCGAAGAAAATGACGTCCTTCGGGCCCAAATTCGGGAAATGAAAATAGCAGCCGAGAACCCCGTCAGAAGTGCAAGGGATGAAAAGCTTATAGATAATCTCAGGCGGAAAGTGGGTGAATTTAGTTTTGATCTTCAAAAGACCTAGGCCGAATTGGCAAAGGTTCGAAAAAAATTGGCTAAGAATACAGAGGAAAGAGCATGCTTGGTTCAACAGTTAAAAGGAAAATATGACAATAAAGTCGTGGGGTTAAAGAAAAAGATCACCGTCTTTGAGAACGAACTGACCAAGCAGGAAAAAAACTTCAAAGCAGAAAGAGAACACTGCTATGTCCTGATGTCGCAGCTAGAAAAAGATCTGCAGTAGGTTCAAGAGCAAAATCATACAGCCGAACAAGTTTTGGAGGCCAGATCTCAGCAAATTAGACGATTGCTACAAAAGAAGGGTATTATCAGAGAAAGGGTTAGGAGCATTGCGGACTACATTGCAATGAAGTGCAACGAGTGTGAAGACATGACCAGGTCAATGTTCTTCGCTTCCGTTATGATTTTTGTCTGACAGATCATGGATGACCTATTTCGCCTTCAAGAAGATATGGTGCATAGGCCCACGGCGAGACCGACTGATGTCCCACGGGCCCCTGGAGCAGTAATTGAAGCACTTATGAATGCATAATTTTTTTTTTCGAGTCTGTATTTTCGATTTCTTTAGAGTTTGTTAGTCCATTTTCGAGTCTGTATTTTCACTTTTGTTTTGGAGTCTGTTAGTCCATTTGTGAGTCTGTATTTTCATCTTTCTTCTAGAGTCTACTACCCCGCTTGTCGAGTCTGTTAGTTTTTATGTTTAAATTTTTAAGGGAAGTCGTTGTAATCAGGATATTTTGTATTGTTTTTTTCATGAAAATTTGAAAGAAAAAAAAAACCAAAAATCTATCTTTCTTTATTTCGCATTTGTTTCCTGAACTACGTAACGGTTTGATTCATGCGGCATCATGATACGTAGGCAATCCCCATCGGATGCGATCATAACCATTATTAATCTGAAAAAAGGACTTTAGGAATAAATAAATAAATAAAAAAAGAGAAAAAGAAAAGAGAACGCTAAAATTCAAGATGAAAATAAACCAATAAGCCGGGATGAAGCATGAAGCCTGTCAAACGCATTCTACAATGAAAATGGTATTAGGTGCATGACATATAATGTGTGATTAATATCTGCAAAATGCCTAATTCTAAAATGTTTGTTTGTCATTGAAGATATAGTTAAACAGAGGTGGTTGGTTTGTAGTTTAAACTGCCGACTCACCCTTACAACACGAGATCAAAAGGAAAAACTACCATGGCAAACAATAGTAAGAATGAGCCAGATAATGATGCACGATTGGTCGAATAAATTTCGGGACTGGGTGAAGAAGTAAAAGTGTTGAAGCAACAATTGGCAGAGATGTACCAAGCTTGGGCGAATGGACAGGCACCGCCTCCACTACCCATAGGGTCTTCGGATAATCTTCAGAATGTGTCAGTTGCAAATCAAGTACCCATCTCCCTAACAATAACCCATTGTACCAACCTGGATTCAGTCCGAGCATTAACCTTCCCACTATCCCTAGTACTTCTATTCCACGTCCTCCAATCGCATCCCTCAGAAATGACCCACATACTGTACCCATAGTCCCTACTTTCACTGTTCCTCAACCAGCTCTTGCTCAAAAGTCCAACAAGAATCCTCAACTGAATGCTCATGATGCTCAACATTACTCTCTAGAACTGAATTTCAAGGTTTAAGATTCATACAAGCATACTCCTCAAAACATGTTCCCAGTTGAGATCGAAAAGCCTGACAAGAATACGGAACAAGAGGAAATGACTAGAAAGATGAAGAGTTTGGAACAAACCATGAGAAACATACAGGGTTTGGGAGGCCACAAGAGTGTGTCATTTAACGATCTATGCATGTTTCCCCATGTCCATTTGCCACCCGGTTTCAAGACCCCCAAGTTTGACAAGTATGAAGGGCATGGTTATCCCATCGCCCATTTGAAGAGGTATTATAACCATTTAAGGGGAGCAGGAGGAAAAGAAGAGTTACTCATGGCTTATTTTGGGGAAAGTTTGACTGGAATTGCTTCAGAATAGTTCATAGATAAAGACATCTCTCACTGGCATGTGTGGAGCGACATGGCTCAAGATTTTGTCCTATAGTTTCAGTACAATATTGATATAGTTCCAGATCGTTACTCTCTCGTCAACATAAAAAAGAAACCAACAGAAAGCTTCAGAGAATATGCAATCAAGTGGAGAGAGCAGGCTGCTAGTGTCAAACCCCCGATGAAAGAGGCATAAATGATTGACTATTTTCTCCAAGCTCAGGATCCTGATTATCTCCATTACATGTTTGCCGCCATTGGTAATCCTTTCACTGAGGCGATTAAGATTGGTGAAATAGTTGAGAATGGCATGAAATCGGTAAAAATTGTGAGTCAAGCAGCCCTTAAGGCGACCACGCAAGCAATTCAAAGCGGGTCAGGCAGTTTCGGAAACCGGAAAAAGAAAGAGGAAGGATCCATGATGGCGTCTGGGTTCAGAGGAGTTCAAAGAGAGATAGTTCCTTCTTATGTGCAGTTCCAACAAGGGCAATCCAATTCTCCTCAACATTACTATCCACCTCAGGTCCCCGATACTCAGTTCCCCCAGAACAATACACAATATTTAATGGTCAGGCTTATGCTAGGACTCCTAATCACCAGCAATGGCGGGCACCGATCCCACAAAGCTCCCGTCAACTTCGCCCAAATTTTAGGCATCATATAATCCTCGTCCCCGACAAGGATATGTGAGAGAGGAGGAGCCAAAGAAAGAGTTCACCCAATTGGATAATCGTATACAAGCCTATTTCGAAAATTTATGCAATTGAAGTTGATTGAACCTGTCATGCCTCGTTATGTGAATCCAAATTCAAAAGGTTTTGACTCAAATGCAAGATGTGAGTATCACTCTACCACCCAGGTCATAGTACCGAAAATTATTGGACATTAAAGAAAGCCATTGAAAATTTGATTGAAGCAAAGGCAATTGTGGTGACAAACAATGAGGANATAGGGCAAGAACCAAAAGTGATAGTAAACCCGCCGCATTTGGCACCGTTGATTGTCAAAGGTGCGAGTTCAAGTTTGAACTTGGCAGGTTCTGGAAAAATGATTCTCTATGTTCCTAGATGCACAAAAAAGTTTGAGGTTCAATTGGGTGGGCCAAAACTTTATATCTCTGGGGGAATTCCAAAGATCATTCCGAATAATATTTTCAGAAATATAACAGAGCCAGTTGTGATCCGACCTGTTGCACAACTCCCAGTGACAAACACAAAAAATATTCCCTGGAATTATAACAAAACTGTCATGACATAAAAAGGAAAAGAGATAGTTGAAGAAGTAGATGAAATGGGGGGCTTGACCCGCTCTGGAAGGTGTTATTCACCAGAGGAATTGAGGAAAGCTAAGCAATCCAGGGAAAGTCACTTGCCAGTGAAAGAACCCGTTACAGAAAAAGAAGCAGAGGAATTCCTTAAGAAGATGAAAATGCAAGACTACTCAATTATTGACCAACTAAGGAAAACCCCTGCTCAGATTTCATTGTTATCTCTGCTTTTGCACTCAGAAGAACATCGTCGTGTGTTGATCAAAACTCTAAATGAGACATATGTCTCCAAAAAGACAACGGTGAATCAGCTGGAAAAAATGGCTGAAAGATTCTCTGAAGTGAATAAGATTTCTTTCAGCGATGATGATTTGTCTGAGGAAGGGGCTGGGAAAAATAGAGCTTTGAATTTTATGGTCACGTAATGATTGACGGAGGCTCAAGTGTAGATGTATGCCCTCTTTCTACTCTACAAGAGCTTAACATTGACACTAACAGAATTCGAACTAGTAATGTCAGCATCAGAGCTTTTGATTGTTCAAAAAGAGACACTATTGGGGAAATCGAACTCACCATGGCAATCGGCCAGGTTAATTTAACATTGTCTTTCAAGTGTTGGATATGAAAACTTCCTATAATTTTCTGCTGGGAAGGCCGTGGATCCATATGGCTAGAGCTGTACCATCCACCCTACATNATCCATTCCATCTATCGAGGTTAAGGAAGGATGTGAATCCCTCATATATCAAGCATTTGGGGTGATTGAAATTGACCAAGTGGAAGAAGGAAAACCAATTCAGCATCCCCGACTATCAGCCACATGTATGATGGTAGCTTCGCTGATGTTGAGGAATGGTTATGAACCATGAAAAGGATTAGGATCCTCTATGCAGGGAATTGTGAACCCTATTGCTCCATCTTTGAAGAAAGATACATTTGATTTAGGTTTTAAACCAACGTCGGTTGACATAGACAAAGACAAGGCCCGCAAAAAAAATTGTTGGAATTTGTCCAAACCAATCCCTCACATTGCCTACTCTTTTGTCAAGCCGTAATTTGAAGAAGCCCAAAATCCTTCAACTCAGGATGACATTGATGAAGTTTGCCAGAGTCTCAAGGAGATGTTTTATGAGATCAATATGTTTCAAGTTGGTGAAGGCCCTAGCCGTGCAAGTGTTCAGCTGATTGGTCCAGATACCTCGCTCAACAACTGGGAAGCAACTCCTCTTCCCATCAGGAAGGAGTCGTGGTAGTCTGTTTTGCTGCTTTTTCTGTATCTGGATTATTTTAAGGGTTGTAATTCAGATATTTTAGTTTAATTGCTTTACTTTGATGTTAATCCTTCTATCCTTTCAAATTCAATGAAATGACGTTCCAGTTTCATAGTAAATTTTTTTTTCTTTTTCTTCCCCTAATTTTTGTTTAATTTCTTATCATTTTCAGTTTTGTTAATGATGGCTTTAAAAACATGACATGCACGCGGAATTCATGCTTAGGTCCTAAAAAGCTGTCTAATCTTGAAATAATGAATCGAGAAGTTGAGTATGATGAAGATGAGGCTTTAAAGGAAATAAAAAGGGAATTGGATCAATTTGAGAATAAGCCTAAGCCTAACTTAAATGAAACTGAGGCAATTAACCTGGGAAGTCCTGAAGAAACCAGAGAAACAAAAATAAGCATTCATACTGAACAAAAGACAAGAGATGCCATAATTCAAGTTTTGTTCGAGTATAGAGATGTATTTTCTTGGTCGTATGAGGACATGCTAGGTTTGAGTGCCGATTTAGTGGTTCATAAGCTTTCCACATATCCTAATTTTCCACCAATCCAGCAAAAACAAAGGAAGTTTAAGACAGACATGAGTGATAAGATTAAATAAGAAATCACGAAGCAACTAAATGCAAATGTAATCAGGGTCTTCAGATAGACCACATGGATAGAAAATGTTGTGCCAGTTCCAAAGAAGGATGGAAAAATCAGAGTTTGTGTTGACTATAGGGATTTAAACAAAGCAAGCCCAAAAGAAAACTTTCCCTTACCCAACATTCATATCCTTGTTGACAATTGTTCTAAGCATGAGATCCAATATTTTGTGGATTTCTATGCCGGATATCACCAAATTCTGATGGATGAGGAAGATGCAGAAAATACCGCCTTCACAACTCCATGGGGAACATATTTTTATAGAGTCATGTTGTTTGGTTTGAAAAATGCAGGGGCAACTTACATGAGGGCCATGACTACCATATTCCATGACATGATGCACAAAGATATTGAAGTGTACGTTGATGATGTGATCATTAAGTCCAGAACACAAGATGACAATGTGCAAGACTTGAAAAAGTTCTTTGAAAGGCTACGAAGGTACAATCTCAAACTCAATCCGGCCAAATGTGCATTTGGAGTTCCTTCTGGTAATATTTGGGTTTTATAGTTTGTCGAAGAGGCATTGAGTTAGATCCCTCAAAGATAAAGACCATTCGAGAGCTTCTTGCCCCAAAGAATAAAAAAGAAGTCATAAGTTTACTCGGGAGATTGAACTACATCAGTAGATTCATCGTGCAGATTACAACCACATGTGAGCCTATTTTTAAGTTGTTAAAAAAGAACGTTGCTATCAAGTGGACAGATGAGTGCCAAGTAGCTTTTGATAAGATCAAAGAATATTTGTCAAATCCCCTGTTTTGGTCCCGCCGGAACCTAGTAGGCCTCTATTTTTATATCTGTCAGTGATAGATAGTTCTTTTGGTTGTATACTGGGTCAACATGAGGCCACAAGCAAAAAGGAACAAGCAATCTATTATTTGAGCAAGAAGTTCACCACTTATTAGGCCAAATATACTCTTTTGGAAAGAACATGTTGTGCCTTAACCTGGGTCACTCAGAAGCTTANTTGGAAAGGACATGTTGCGCCTTAACTTGGGTCGCCCAGAAGCTTAGGCATTATCTCTTGGCCTATACAACTTACCTCATATCCCGAATGGATCCTCTAAAGTACATCTTTCAGAAGCCAATGCCAACAGGCAGACTGGCGAAATGGAAAATCCTGCTCACAAAGTTTGATATTGTTTATGTCAATCGTACTGCCATGAAGGCACAAGCTTTGGCTGATCATCTGGCAGAAAACCCGGTTGATGATGAGTATGAATCTTTGAACACATATTTCCCAGATGAAGAGGTTAATTTAATTAAAGAAGTAGTCCAAGATGAAAGTCAAACATGGAAACTATACTTTGATGGGGCTGTCAATATCAAAGGCGTAGGGATTGGAGCAATTCTTATATCACCTACTGGACAACATTACCCAGCTACGGAGACACTTCGTTTCTTCTGTACAAACAACACGGCAGAATACGAAGCTTACATCATGGGCCTGAACATGGCAATAAACCTAAATGTGCATGAACTATTGGTGATGGGAGATTCAGATTTGCTTATTCGCCAGGCTCAAGTTGATTGGGAGACTCAGGATATCAAGCTCATTCCATATAGATAATGTGTGGAAGATCTTAGCAAAAGGTTCAAGTCCATCGAGTTCAGGTACATTCCCAGGTTTCACAATGAATTAGCTGATGCTTTGGCCACCCTGGCCTCAATGCTTCCATATCCGGGTAATACTCACATTGACCCATTGGAAATTCAAATTCGGGATCAACATGGTTAATGCAATACAATTGAAGTAGAACTAGATGGTGAACCATGGTACCATGATATTAAACAGTATCTGAAAACAAGACAATATCTGGAACATGCTAATAGGGATCAAAATAGAACTATTAGGCGACTCTTTAATGGTTTCCTTTTGAGTGGGGAAATCCTATACAAAAGAACTCTGGATCTAAATTTATTGAGATGTGTGGACTCCAAAGAAGCTGATATGATTATGAATGAGGTGCATTCGGGAGTCTGTGGTCCGCACATGAATGGGTATGTTGTAGCAAAGAAAATCCTTCGAGCAGGATATTATTGGCTTACTATGGAGCGAGATTGCTTTCGTTTTGTTCGCAAGTGCCACCAGTGTCATATTCACAGTGATTTGATTCAATCGCCTCCTTCAGAATTATATCCTATGTCGGCTCCTTGGCCTTTTGTTGCTTGGGGAATGGACGCCATCGGCTCAATCGAGCCAATAGCTTCAAATGGGCACAGATTCATCTTGGTTGCAATTGATTACTTCACCAAATGGGTGGAAGCTATTACATTGAAAGCGGTTACTAAGAAAGTTGTAGTAAACTTTGTTCACTCCAACATCATCTGTCGTTTCGGTATTCCAAAAATCATTATTACAGATAATGCTGCTAATTTGAATAGTAATCTGATGAATGAGGTATGCGAACAATTTAAAATGGAGCATCACAATTCTACTCCTTACCGGCCCAAAGTTAATGGAGTTGTTGAAGCTGCAAACAAGAACACAAAAAGATTCTTAGGAAGATGGTCCAAGGGTCTAGACAATGGCACGAGAAACTGTCTTTTGCTCTTTTGGGATACCGGACAACTATCCGTACATCACTTGGTGCAACACCGTACTTATTGGTTTATGGCACTGAAGTAGTCATACCTGCGGAATTTGAGATTCCCTCTCTCCGAATCATTGTTAAAGCAGGAATTGAGGACACTGAATAGGTCAAGTCCCTACTGGAACAGTTAAGTTTAATTGATGAAAAACGTCTGGCGGCAGTTTGTTTTGGTCAGTTATACCAACAAATAATGGCACGCGCTTACAATAAGAAAATGTGCCCAAGACAGTTTGAAGTAGGACAACTTGTCTTGAAACGTATCTTTGCGCACCAGGAAGAAGCAAAAGGAAAGTTCGCCCTGAATTGTCAAGGTCCTTACCTCGTCAAGAAAGTATTGTCAAAAGGAGATCTACACTTGGCAGATATAGAAGGAAAGGTGACAGACATATCTGTCAACGCGGATGCGTTCAAGAGATACTATGTCTGACATGACTCTGTTGGGGCATTTTTATTCTTAGCATTCTCATGTTAGAATGACGAAAGGCTATCATTCTCGCTACCCAAACACTGTTTAACCCTAGTTAGCCCTTTGAAGCCTTGTTTATATTTCTTTGTTTTCCCC
>ML424011.1:421695-440274 GCA_005239525.1 Nicotiana knightiana
GGTTAAGACAAATAACTCAATTTCGAAGTGAAGTTTACAATAGATTTTGAGAATTAGATGGTTCAGACGGATCAGGCATCCAGTCCAAATTGCATGTCATGTTAATTGAAGTCAGCATATTCCTCCGGATAAGTCCTTTCCATTTTTATTTTTCTTCTCTGAAAGGTATACTTCTTGATTAAGTTGTAATACCTATTAGTTTACCTTTTTGTTTTCTTTCGTACCATTCTTTTTGAATCCCTTTCAGTCTAATTTCATCAAAGCAAAGCAAAGAAAAGGCCACAAAATTGGTTTTAGTTTTCCAGTTATATGAAGCTAAACTTTCTAGGAATGAACATTATAGGCAAAGGCATAAAGCCATCTTTGACCTTCCCTGACGAGAAAAAGTCTTGAAGGACTGAACAATGTGTCAAAGAGTCAACGAAAGCTACTCAGTTAAAAGTTGTTCTGGGAGCAAGGTTGTTTGCACCATAAACATAAATGGTGATAGACGCAAAATAGTCAGGTTCTAATATTGAGAAAGAAGATCTCCAGAAACAATGACAGAATCTCCAGGAAATTTGTACGATCATCGACAGAGTCAATTTTTCTAACAAGTGTAATGGACACAAAGTCAAGTTGCTGAAGAAATCAAGGCCACAAACTGACCACCATTTTAAAACTGACGAATCTTTCTTTGTTCAGAACATGAACATAACAATTTTAGGAAACTGATCGTGAAAATACGAACACCGCCAAGTGAAGTTCTCAAATCCTTAGTTTTCTTCTAATATACATGTAATCAGTTATTCTTAGTTTCATTATAGGGAATCAATACCCTATCTTCAACACAGGGTACCACGTCCCCTGGTCNTCACCTTATTGCCAACACAGGGTACTACATCCCCTAGTTGCATTTCTTATTGCTAACATAGGGTACTACATCCCCTAGCTACATTATTTTCTACATAGGGTACGACATCCCTTAGTAGCATTTCAGAGTGCCACGAGCCTCATTTTATTGCCAACACAGGGTACTACATCCCCTGGTTGCATTATTTTCTACATATGGTACGACATCCCCTAGTATCATTTCAGAGTGCCTCATCTTATTGCCAACACAGGGTAGTACATCCCCTGGCTGCATTATTTCTACATAGGGTACGACATCCCCTAATAGCATTTCAGAGTGCCTCGCCTTATTGCCAACACAGGGTACTACATCCCCTGGCTGCATTATTTTCTACATAGGGTACAACATCCCCTAGTAACATTTCAGAGTGCCACGAGCCTCATTTTATTGTCAACATAAGGTACTACATCCCCTAGCTGCATTACGTTTTTCCAACACAGGGTACTACATCCCCTGGCTGCATTATTTTCTACATAGGGTACGACATCCCCTAGTAGCATTTCAGAGTGGCACGAGCCTCATTTTATTGTCAACATAAGATACTACATCCCCTAGCTGCATTAAGTTTTGCCAACATAGGGTACTACATTCCTTATTAGCATCTCATAGTGCCACGAGCCTCATTTTATTGCTAACACAGGGTACTACATCCCCTAGTTGCATTACGTTTTGCCAACATAGGGTACGACATTCACTAGTAGCATCTCACAGTTCCACGAGCTTCATCGTCTTGGCAACACATGGTACTATATCCCCTGGTTGCACTTCAGTGCCAACATAGGGTACGACATTCCCTAGTAGCATCTCACAGTGCCACGAGACTCATCTTATTGCCAAACATAGGGTACTACATTCCCTGGTTGCATTTTTCTGCCTACATAGGGTACGACATTCCCTAGTAGCATCCCGAGAGCCATGAGCCTCATCTTATTTCCAACACAGGGTACTACATCCCCTGGTTGTATTTCTCTTTGCTACATAGGGTATGACATTCCCTAGTAGCATCTCTGTGGGCCATGAGCCTCATCCTATTTCCAACACAGGATACTACATCCCTTGGCTGCATTTATTTTCTGCCTACATAGGGTACGACTTCCCTAGTAGTATTTCAGAAGCCATGAGCGTCATTTTGTTGCAAATATAGGGTACGACATTCCCTAGTAGCATCTTAGAGTGCCATGAGCCTCATCTTATCGTCAACACAAGGTACTAGATCCTGTAGTTGACTTCATTCTTGTTAACACTGGGTACGACATCCCCTATTATTTATAATAAAATATATTTTTTTTCCAATTCTTAATTTTGCAATACCAAAGATAGTTTAATGTGTTTTCAATAACTCACAAAAATTTCCTAGTGCAAACTGGGGCAGACAATTTTTGTTTGTTTGTGATGGCTTGAAGGTTTTTCCGCAAAGCACGGATTGGATGTGCAAAAAATAAGATTTCGGCTCTCGCTCGAGAAAGTGGAACGTTTGATCTCAACACCAGCTGCAAGCAGCTTTGACAGGATACATGCAGAGACACAGGGTCTCAAGATCCATCTTCTTATCACCTGATCAAGAAGCAAGCCTGTGAGAATATTCCATTGTCTGTTACATCGAGAGCATCAAGTTTCAGTCTAAAGTCAATGAATGAAGCAAGTCAAGAATGAAGACAAGAACCCAAATGGCATTTAGACAGGAATTTTGTAACTCTTAGATTTCAAGAGTATGTAATTTTCTTTTTCTTTTGATGTAATAGTAGGAACCGCGAATCGGAACCTTGACGAAACTTCGCTCGACTCTCCCTCTAAGTATACTCTATCAGTCATCTTTCACTTGAACTACATGTGACCTGATTCCCTTATAACCCGGGATATCTAAGCTGTCTAAAACCAAGGCTCGGTCACATCTTTTGCTTTAGCGTCTTTTCCCTTTTAAATAATAGTATGATCAAAAGTCAGTCACCTTGTTCATTTTCTTTGCCTGAAAACTCTTAATGTTTCCAAGCAAAGAGGGGCATGCTGTAAACAACTAATTTTTTACCACACCCAAATTTTATATTATTTTAGTGTAGATATTTCTTTAGGTCTAATCTTGATATTTTAAAGTTTTATCTTAGTCTTAATAGATTTTATTCGATTTAATTTTTTTTTAAAAATACTCACATTCTTAAAGTACAAATTTTATTTTTCTATTTATAAAGAAAAAAAAATAACTCACAAATATATGTATGCAATCATACATACGTACATATATATGTGTTTGTGTGTGTGTGTGCGCGTGCGTCTATGTGTGTATGGGGTATCTTTTAATTAGAATTTTAATAAGTATGTTATTATATTTTCTTTGTATAATTTAAACTATAGTGTAAATATTGAGTTTTCTTACATATATATATATATATATATATATATATATATATATATATATATATATATATATATATATATATATATATATATATAATGTATTTTATTTACTAAAAATGGGTTAGAAAAAGATTTTTTAAAAAAAATAAATAAAAAACTATTGAAAACAGAAAATCAATCTACATCCAAATTCCCAACTTCATCACTTCCCCACTTCACTCACGTCCCACCCCCACTCCCTCACATCTCTATCTACACACAAACACAATATATATCCCATGTTGCCGCTCCAAATTTTGGGCATAAGATTAAATAACTACCATTATCCTCTTTATAAATAAGAGTAAAAGAGAACGAGTCTGGTTGAAAAAAAAAGATAGCAGCAACCGTCCAAATGCTCACTGATTCAGTCATCTAAACCACCCAAATAGCTCCTTCCTCTTTGTTATAGTTCAGTTGAAGGCAGCCATCAACGCCTCTTCTTCTCCCTTAAAATCACCTAAACATCAACACAAACCCACCTCCAAAACACCTCCGTCAAACCACTTACGAACCCTTGGAGTTTGGTCGAATTCCGGTGACTCGGGTTCGAATTTCAGCGCGACAAATGGGTTTCGCTAGAACTATGGTTTAATGGCTCGAGATTTCCACAGTTTGAAGGCTCTGTTTGGAAGCTGTCCGATCGTGGAGTTGCTGTAATTTTAAAGTTCAAAAACATCTATATATAAGGTTCATTTTATTTTTATTTTGTTTTCTCGTTAATAATTTGGACCATTTCATTTTGTTCTAATTTCTTTTTTATATGACTGAGTGTTGTTTTTGAGTGTTTATATGTTTGGTCGTTACTCTGTTCATGCCGGTTTCTTGTGTGTCTTTATTCTTAGTATATATCCATGTGAAAGGATGTTTATATTGCTTTGTTGATTATTAAATTCTATGTGGCATTGAAATGGGTCCAAATTTTTAAGCATACTACAGTGTGATCTTTGTTTAATTGACAATAGGCCGTTCAAACAGTTTGCCAAGCCTTATCGTTTGTTTAACGTAAATCCCTTAGATAATTTAAGACTTCCATTTTTTTTCCTTTTATATATGTAGTAATTAGCTTCAGTTAGCTCTAATATACTAATCAAGAATCATGCCCAGTAATTCATCTCCTCGCACACGTTTTTTTTACAAAGGACTTCCACAATTCAATGTCCCGCACTCTTTCATAATCCAGGGCCTTACAATAATCTCAAAGTTTAGGAAGAATAATGAACATCGTTAGGGTGTTTTGGGAGCTTTTTAATTAATTATCGCGATTATGTACACGTATGCGTGACATAGTTAGATACCAAAAATTAATCGAGGTATGTGTTCACACAACTTTGGCCTAAACCATCTTCATAATTAATAAGGCATTATTAATTGTGTACACGTTTGCGTGACACGAGTATGTTTTTAAAAAAAATGAATATTCGTAGAAAATGTGGTAAGCGCGACTTAATCAATCATCGTGATTGTGTACACGCTCACGTGACATAATTACGATTTTCTTAAAATAAATCAAGGTATGCGTTCGCCCGACTTTGGCCAAGATTTTCTTAAATAATTAAGTATTATTAATTGTCTACACGTACGCGTGACATGATTCTTGACACACCGAACAGAGTGAGTACACGTACGCGTGACTCGTTTTGAGATAAATCCATAACGCCATATTCAAGTAACTAAAAGCGGTCAAAAGGTAAAATTTACATAGGTTCTAAAATGACTAATTAAACAATTAATAAGCCAAGTGTGGGTTGTAAAGCAACCGTGCTAAAACCACGGAATCCGGGGATGCCTAACACCTTCTCCCGGGTTAACAGAATTCCTTACCGGTCTTCTGGTTCGCGGACTTAAAACTGAGTCAATCTTCTTCGATTTGGGATTTAAAATAATCGGTGACTTGGGACACCATAAAATTATCCCAAGTGGTGACTCTGAATAAAATAAATAATCTCATTTTGATATTGTCACTTTAATTGGAAAAACTCTCATATCCCACCTTTCGGGAAAAAGGAGGTGTGACAGTAGGTACTCATAGACACACACGTTCAAACAGCCAATTCAAAACTTCATTAAGGGAAAATTATTCAAGATATGACAACTTCTCTTTTCATGGTCAAGAAAGTGATGCTTAGTACTTTACAAATATATTCACCAAGTTCGACACGATTTAAGCCTTTTAAGTTTATCAATAATATTTACAAGTACGGCAAGTAAGCATGTTTTTGGATCCTAGACGACCCGGACTTAAGTACTTTAATAGCTACGCACAGACTCTCGTCACTTCGTGCGTACGTAGCCCCCACAAATAGTATCACATAATTAATTATTTCACCTATGGGGACAATTCCCTCTTACAAGGTTAGAAAGGAGACTTACCTCGTATCAAGCGTACTTCCTGATTCAAGGATGCGCTCAAACCTCCAATCTACGCTCAAAAGTTCATAATCCCACCATTTAAGTGATTACCCAAGCTAATTTGTAAGATTCCTAAAATTCACCCCCGGACCCACATGCTCGGATTTCATAAATTCTTAAAGAAAGTTGTTAGCCAAAACCTTAGGATCAATAATATATGATTTTTACTATATTCCATAACTAACTTTGTGGTTAAATTTTATTTTTATCAAAACCCTAGGTTTTACTATAAACTCATAATTTTCACTAATTTACATGTTGTAATCTACCCATAAAGTATGTATTAAACTCATATGGTGCGGGAATTACTTACTTCACAAAGCTAGGTGGAAATCTCCCCTTCTAAAGCTCCCAAATCGCCCAAGTGTTGAGTGAAGGGAGTCAAAAATGAAAAACTCCCATATTAAATGAAGGCCACTGCCTTCAGCAATTTTTGCATCTGCGGCGCGTGGACTGAACCTGCGGTCTCGCTTCTGCGGACCATCATCCACATCTGCGAAAAAGAGGGAGGGCTGGCTAGGGCCGCACCAGCGGACAGGTGAACGATATGTGGAACCTGGGCTCCGCTTCTTGGGCCGCATCTGTGCAACTTTTCCCGCACATGTGAGCTTGCACTGGCAGCTGCCCAACCGCAGGTGCGATCGCACCAGAACTGGTGCACCAGCAACTCATTTTGAGCTTATACTCGACTCGCGCTATGTCTGAATGGCATCCGAGGCCCCCGAGGCCCCGTCCAAATATACCAACAAGTTCTAAATTATAAAACGGACTCGCTCGAACCTTCAGAACGCCCGAAAAAACATTAAAACTAAGAATCACACCCTAGAACCAATTAAATCAAACTTCTGAACTTTAAGTTCTTCAATTTACTTCCAACATGCCGAAACATACTTGTACTACTCGCAATGCTACCAAATTTTACGTGCAAGTCCAAAATGAAATTACGGAACTATTCCCGATTTTGGAGTTTCGTTTGGACCTCGATATCACTAAAACACATCCCAAACAACATTTATAGAACTTCTAAAACTTCACGAATCATATTTTCACTATTTGGCGCCAAAATGCTCCCGGTTCATCCGGAACCTATTCCAAGCATACGCCCAAGTTTGAAATCATCATACAAACCTATTGGAACCGTCAAATCTCGATTTCGAGGTCGTTGACTCAAAATGTTGACCGAAGCCAAACATGGCATTTTAAGCCAACTTTAAGGAACCAAGTATTCCGATTCCAACCCAAACTCTTCCAAATCCCGAACCAACCATCGCAGCAAGTCATAGATCAGTAAAAGCAAGTACGGGAAGTTTTATTTAGGGGCACAAAATTCTAGAAAGCAAAATGATCGGTCGCTTTGTTGCACTTTAGGCAACCACTCTTCAACAGCTAGTACAACTCTTGGTCAAAGACAAGGATGAGAGATGACACACATGGAGAGGACTACAAGCTATGGGACATAATTACTAATTGTCCACTGTCTAATTTGAAGAAAAATGTTGAAGGAGAATATTTGCCTAAGACAAGAGCTGAATGCAATGCTAAGGATTTGAAAAGTGGGAAAAGAAGCCAAAGCCAAGTACTTGCTTGTCTGTGGACTCGGTCCAGATGAGTACATAAAAATCCAAGGCTACTCTACTGCAAAGAAAATCTAGGACACACTACAAGCGGCCTATGAAGGAATAACTTAGGCGAAGAGATCAAGAGGAATCCTATTATTCTCTTAGTATGAAAACTTTACCATGAGAGATGGAGAAACCATTCAGGAGATGTACACAAGGTTCACTATATTGACAAATGAACTAAAGTCTCTTAAAAAGATTATCCCTGAAGATGAGAGGGTTGAGAAGATACTAGTTAGGGTCATTCAAATCAAATGGGAAAACAAGATCACGGTCATCGAGAATCAAAGATTGTTGCTACACTTCCTTTTGATAAGTTGATTGGAAATCTCACGGCTTATGAATGTAGAAGATAAACCATGAAAATGGATGTGCCTAAGAAGGAAAGGAGTTTGGCACTCAGAATTACTGAAGGTTCTAATTTAGAAGATGATGAAATGGCAATTATTATCAAAGACTTCAAGAAGTAGCTTAGAAAGGGAAAGGATTCTTCAAGAAGTGGAAGCTAAAGTAAGGCCAGAACCCCAAAGAAGCAGGCTAATAATGGATGTTATAATTGTGGAAAGATTGATCACATAATCCAGAAGTGTCCCTTGTGGGAAATTGAATGGAAAAAGGAAGGAGTTGAAAGAAGGAACATGTTTATCCCAAGAAAGGCAACAACAAAGGATCAAAAGTAAGATTGTGGTTGCTGCTTGCGGAGAAAATTCAGATGAGAGCTCGGATGATGATGATGAACAAGCTCTAATGGGTAATGGAGAATATGATTAAGAACATGAGGTAAATATCTTTCAATTAAATGATAAAATTAAGCTTGTATAAAGAAAGATTATCTTAATTACTACTGGAATTAGTTGATGATTCTGAAGATGTGAATAAATACTTGTCAAAGGGGTGTGTCATAAAATCAAAGTGCAAAACCCAAGAACTTAGGGCTTGTGAAGCTGAAAATGAAAATGTTGTGTTGAAGAACCAGGTTCATGCACTTGACACATCTGTTTTAGAACTT
Organism: Nicotiana knightiana; assembly: GCA_005239525.1. Classification (NCBI taxonomy): domain Eukaryota; kingdom Viridiplantae; phylum Streptophyta; class Magnoliopsida; order Solanales; family Solanaceae; genus Nicotiana; species Nicotiana knightiana. The sequence goes on from ML424011.1 coordinate 430,019, forward strand.
AGATACGAAAATCTAAAATTTAAGTTAGGAACAGGTAAAAAAATATCTAGTGAAACACAACTTTCACTAGAAACGAATCTAGGAAGGGTAAAATATAAGCTTTATAAAGGGATGAACTGGTAAGAACCTTGAAAGAGGACTTGACTAAGGTTAAGAATGATTAAGATAGAACATGTATATGGAACAGGTCCTCTGATGCACTTTCATGACTATAAGAACACCATAGTAGCAAGTGACAGGACTTGGCTTTGGAATTACGCACCTAAGTGGGATCCCAAAAGCAAGTATCTCACATTATATGAGAATAAAATTTTCATACATTGTGGTAACACTGGAAACTATAATAGTGAATGCACTGCAAAATAAAGGAAAATTAAAAGAACAAAATTTTTGTTCTAGGGAAGAACAGGCTGCCAAGTTGAGCTAAAACGAATTTGATTTATCCTTTTGCCTATAGAAAGAAAACCCAACTAACCCCTGATTTCCTTTTGCAGGTCCAAGTGAAGGAGAGCAGCCAAATATGGTACATGGATAGTAACTGCTCAAAGCACATGATAGGAAGCAAGAACAAGTTCCTTTCACTTGAGGACTTTAAAGGAAATAATGTCTCCTTTGAAAACGAAAAGAAAGGTGAGAACATTGGGGTTGGAAAGGTAGGTATGTTTGTCTCTCACTCTATTAAGAATATCTACTTGATAGATGGACTGAAATATAGCCTAATAAGTGTATCACAACTGTGTGATAGAGGTAACATGGTAGCTTTCACCTCTACAAAATAGTTTGTGATAAAAGGAAAAAGAGTGAATAACATATATGTGGTGGATCTGTCCACACTTTGAGATAATGAACTCACTTGCTTAAGTTTGTTGGACAATGATCCCCTCTTTTGGCATTAGAGACTTGGACATACAAATCTAAGTCAACTCAACAAACTAGTCTCCAAGAACTTAGTGATAGGACTTCCTAACATTAAGTTCAAGGAAGATAAAGTTTGTGAGGCTTGTGAAATGGGGAAGAAGGTAAGATTCTCTTTTAAAAGCAAAAAAATGGAAAGTACTACTAGGTCGATGGAGCTGGTCCATATGGATCTGTGTGGACCAATGAGGACAATGAGCAGAGGTGGTAAAAGATATGTTATAGTACTTGTTGATGATTATTCTAGGTTTACTTGGACATTATTTTTAATATCTAAAGATGAATCATTTTACATGTTCACTTCATTTATTATAAAAAACCACAAAAACAACTAGGTATTCAACTTGTATCAATTAGGACGGATCATGGTACTGAGTTTGAGAATGCTAAATTTTCTGAGTTTTGTTATGAGCATGGCTTAGATCATAATTTCTTCTCCTAGAACTTCATAACAAAATGGAGTAGTTGAAAGAATGAATAGAACTTTGGAAGAAATGGCTAGGACTATGCTACTTGCTAGTAAATTTCCACATAGCTTCTGGGCAGGAGATGTGAACACAACATGCTACATCATAAATAGGTGCATGACTAGACCTCTTATTGAGAAAAATCCCTATGAGTTATTTAAAGGGGGAAAGCCAAATATATCCCACCTTAGGGCATTTGGATGCAAGTGCTTTGTGTATAATAATGGAAAGGACTCCCTAGGTAAGCTTGATCCTAGAAGTTGTGAGGGATTTATCATGACCCAAAATCCCTCCTTAGGAATTGTTATAGTAGCCTAACACTTATTGAATTAATAATATATTTTAACCAATCAACTATTAAACACGAACCTAAAATTTCCGTATAAAGCCAACAATCCAAAGTAGATAATATAACATCCCAAAATCAGTAGTACAAGTGATAAGCAACAACAACATATCCAGTATTATCCCACACTGTGGGGTTTGGGGAGGGTAGTGTGTACGCAGACCTTACCCCTACCTTGTAAGGATAGAGAGGTTATTTCTAATAGACCCTCGGTTCAGGAAAGTGTAAGCACCACATAAATGAAAATATACACAAGAAGGGACAGTATCAAAAAGCCATATAAAAGCAGAATAAAACAAGAAGATAGTAAGGTGATCAACAATGAAAGAAAACAATTAGTCATAAAAACCTACTACCAACAGAAAGCGAGGTTGCGTGCCAATACTACTGTTATGAACACTCTAGACTACCTACTCTACTACCCTAATCCTCGACCTCCATACCTTCCTATCAAGGGTCATGTCCTCGGTTAGTTGAAGTTGCGCCATGTCTCGCCTAATCACCTATTTCCACCTCTTCTTTGGCCTACATCTACCTCTCCGTAGGTCCTCCAATGCCAACCTTTCACACCTCCTCGTCGGGGCGTTTGTGCTCCTCCTCCTCACATGACCAAACCACCTAAGCCGCGCTTCCCACGTCTTGTCCTCAATAGGGGCCACACTTACCTTGTTGTGAATAACCTCATTTCTGATCCTATCTAACCTGGTGTGCCCAACACTCAGTCCCATAAAGTAAAAGTCATAAGCCTTTCTAAGATTAACTAAGAATATCAAATACATCACTGTTTGGATTAGAAGTAAACATTAGCTAAATAAAGCTTTAGAAGGTGACTCCGAGGCCTTCAAATGCAACGACACGTATACCTTGAAGTCTCTGCCGCAACTCATAGTCATCTAACAAATGACCAACACGCTCAGAGGTACTGAATCTACGCAAGAATTTGCTGAAACCATAACATGAGTACACCACAGCGGTACTCAGTAAGTATCAAGACTAACCTTGGTGGAACAGTGACGAGGAACAATCAAGACATCTACTAGACATAACAACCTATACAAGTATGAATACGAAGATAATAGTGAAAAAATTGCAATATAAAGTTAAATATGGTAAGAATAACAATAAAATATTGGCAAATGAAAACTAGAAGCAATAATTAGGAACAATGAAAAAAGTTAATAATGTCGTAAAGTGATAAGAATACAATTAAAGTACGGTGAAACCAAGTAAGGTAAAACAAGTAACAACCCAATAAAACAACCGCTTTAACACAAGGTTTATACAAGAATTTCTCAGAGGTACCACACCTCATAATCACAAATCACGAGTCCCAAATCACGAACCCTAATCATTTGACATCTTGTGCACACATTACAAACTACAACTGCATGAACAACTCACGTGCCAATACCATTACTACCTCATATCTACAAGGAAAACTCACGTTCAAGAAGAGTAACAATATCACATATCCGCACAGACAACTCACGTGCTAGCAGTAACAACATCCCATATCCGCACGGATAACTCACGTGTTAACGGTGCAACTCATTGACAGAAGGCATGTATACAAGAATACATGTAAGTGATCAATAAACATCAAGGTTCATCTTCTTAGACTAATATGAGTGACTAATTACGGTGTATGCCTGTGCAAGTGTTCTATCACAGCTCGAGTCAACAAGTAAGATCAGAGACAACGAAGGGCACATAGGAAACAGCAGAACAAAACTGTAAAATGCATGACTCACACAAGGTAGGCACACTACTACACAAATATTATCAATAACAATGCCCCCAGTCCATCACAATTCATCACAAATCATCCTAGACATAGCCCTCTTGTCCATCCGCATGCGCCACAATAAAGTAAATGCTCGCGTTGTCTCGCCACACGTGCATAGTAATATTCCCACCATGTCTCGTCACATGTGCAAACCGAAATATATATCCTGCCTTGTCATGCCGCATGTGCAACTATCAATAATAACAATAGCATGGAAGACACGTGCGAACACCCCAACAATCCTCTTAACAACACCACGTGTGTCAAAACATAAGAACACAATATAAAAACTCACACCACATGTACCCATGTTCCAAAATATTTCCTTAAAAAAAACTCCAATACCATAACCATACATATCCCTCGGCTTAACAACACTGAGAAAGACAACAACAACAAATAACACGGGAGTAGAGCTAGTAAATCAACACAATGATTACAAAAACACAATGACATAGAATATTGTTCTCAAAATGAAAGACATAACAAGTGATAATGGCTTCAAATAAGAATAACTAAATAATGAGAGAGATAATGTGTAACAACGATATCAAATAAGAGTAACTCAACAATAGGGGAAATAACATGTAACAGTGATTTCAAATAAGGATAAATCACAATGGAGATAAGATTTAACAGTGACTTCAAATAAGGATAAGTTTAAAATGGAAGAGATAACATGTAAAAATGGCTTCAAATAAGGAAAGTCAATAATGGAAGAGATAATGTGGCAATAGGAGAGGAGACAATTGCAATTAAAGCATATAACAGTATATTTGACAATAAAGGCTAGAGCATGAAGCAATCAACTTCAAATAAGACATGTAAGGGTAAATTTAGCAATGAAGGATATAACATGATAAGACAATTTCATTTTAATGTACATAAGAAACCTATGAGTCTAAAACGGTCAAATTTCCACATATAATTCATGTACACACTCGTCCCCTCGTGTACACGTCTTTCATGTAGTTCAAATAGTGCAAACAAACCAATTCCTACAGGGTAGTTTCCCCACACAACGTTAGGCAAGATGCTTACCTCAAAATCCCTCAATCAATACTCTAAAATAGCTTTCCCTTTATAATTCACCACCGCTCGGCTCAAATCTAACCAAAATAGACTCAATAACATCAAATAATGCAAGAGAAGTCAATTCCAGTAATTAAAGTTATGATCTTTACACAATTCTTCAAAAGTCAACAAAAGTCGACCTCGGGCTTTCCCTATCAAAACTCAAGTCTATCACATAACCCCACGAGTGCATATATGTATTTTGTTTCAAAATACAAGTCAAAATCAACTCTCAAAACTCAAATTCTCATTTTTTAAAACATAGATAAAATTTCTCAAATTTTCACTTTCATTCTCATAATTTTGATGTTGAATCTCATATATAATCATGTAAAATAGTTGGAAATTTATCAAATCACTTACCCAATGATTGTAGGTGAAAATCCCTCTTCAAAATCGCCTCCTACCGAGTCTAGGGTTCCAAAAATGAAAATAAGACCAAAATCCATCCCCCAACTTTTATGTCCAGTCGCAATTGCGACCTAGGGTTCGCAAATGCAAGGAAATCGTCACAAAAAGGAAAGCCCGCACACCCTTTCCGTCATCGCAAATGCGACGAGTATTTTGAAATTATGAACAGCGGACCACCATAAAAGCGATCAACATGATCGCAAATGCGATCATTGCTGAGCTCATATCCCCTTCACAAATGGGAAAATAGGGTTTGCAAATGCGAACCTAGGAGACTTAAGCCACTCTCGCAAATGCGACCCCATACCTCGCAAGTGCGTGGGTTGAAAATGGGAACAAATTCTCGCATTTGCGAGACCTACGGCACCTGATCAAAACCACCAAACTAAAACTCTTTCAAACACTCTGAAACGTATGAAACTCACCCCAGCCCTCAGAGCTACAAACCAAACATCAATACTAATTTGAAAACATAACACGAAGTCAGTCATGTGATCAAATCATCAATAAAACATTCGAAACCATGAATCGTACCTCCAAAACACATGAAATCAACTTGAAACTCAAGAACTTCTAAGAACACAACCGCGCATCTGATTCTGATCAAATCAACTCGGAATGACGTCAAAGTTTGCGGACAAGTCCCAAAAGATTAAACGGGCCTATTCCAAATCTCGACGGACTTCTAAATTTGGTTTTGGGCATACACCCAAGTCCAAAATCATGATACGTACCTATCGGAGCCATCAAAACACCGTTCCAGGGTCGTTTTCACAAAAGTCAAATCTCGGTCAACATTTCCAAATTATGCTTCTAAAGTGAGAAACACTCATCTAATTTCATCCTGAAACATCCAAAAATCAATTCTCACCACCAAAATAAATAATATGAAGTCATTAAAGACCCCAAACCAGTGAACGGGTCGCTAAAGCTCAAAATGACCAGTCGGGTCATTACATTCACCTGCTCTTAAACAAACGTTTATCCTCGAACGTGCCAAGAGTCTTTCCTAAGCCATCAAACTTTTGTGTACACTCACCATGCACAAATACACGGGTGATCTCATGTCACCCCAAACCACATAAAACCGACAACATCATCTCAATCGAAGATTATCCTTTCTACTCAATCTTAGAATCAAATTTCAACACCCATCAAGGACCTAATTCTCACATAAACATACTATAACATCCTCAACCAGCTGCAACAGTCCATGCATACACCCACAAGGTATAAACACATGACGTAATACATCGTCCATATGCCCATAGCAACAACTCTTACCATAATAGCTGCCCATAATCAAATCAAGCATCGGTAAATAACCTCATATCAGCTAGAACCCTTTTCCAAACCTTCACAACACTAACAATGGTACAAGAAAACATGAAGATCTCATAACTACTTACTAGATCAACAAGTCGCACCTAATTCCACCTGGGCACGTACCTTGCAATCTAAACCCAATAAGCATTACTTGAATATGACTGACTATGGAAAGAGAAACACATGAGAGAACTACCGAACAGGTACAACTCCCCATTGGTATCATACAATGAATTCATTCCACAAGGGAGAAACAGAACTTATGAACTAATTACAAGGATCTCATCCTAATATAACTCCACTGCAGCACATAGCTCGACTCAAACATATTAAACTACATGAAAGCGCAAGGATCCTATCCTTAGCTATGAATCATAAGTAGAATACACCTCATTCCAACCCAAACCTTCCATTAACTCAATTCCACGAAACAAAATCACAACACGTAGCGGATTTCCCATTCAGGTAGAGAACCTAAATTACAAGTCATAGCCAAACTATCAGAAAGACATCAAAACCTACAGTATTAACTAACAAGAAGCCCACCAAAGTCTGATGACGCGCATTAGCAACCAAACCAGAATGATAGACACGGTCTATCACAATAGAAATCCCCAACTGGCGTGAACACATGAACATAGTAAAAGAATTGCAAAACACAACCATATCTGAAGCAAGGTAGGATGAATCTTACCAATCAATGGGACCAAACTGAAATAACACAAATGCATCTCTATAATCGACCGAAACCATACCTGTAATGACATCCTCTGGTGCATCAGCCTCCCCCAACTTGGAAGAGCAAAACAATGGGCCTGGCCTCCCCCTCTAGGATGACCTTTACCCGTCTAACCTCCATCCCTAGCTGGCGGTGCGGGTATAGCAGCAACTGGAGTGGAACTCATAGCCTGGATACCTCACTGTGACATATTTGTCTTGAGTCTAGGGAAATCTCTCACCATGTGGCTGGTATCTCCACACTAAGAGCAACCTTTTGGCTGACGTGGTTGTGAAAGCTATCCGGTACGGATACTTTGGGACTCATGGATATCTGAAATACCGCGTGAAGCCTGAAGTGCAAAATGAACTGGATGGCCGACAAAACGTCTACCATGACGTACCCTGCCTCCAAAATAGGGATCAGTAGACCCTCCCGATCCACGAGGCCTCTAAGCCTCATTGTCCTTTCTCTCCTGGCCCCGCATGCCCTCGTATCTGCGAGCAATCTCTACCACTTGCTGAAATGGAACATCCATCTCCAACTCCTGAGCCATACTGAATAGGATACCATAATTAAACCCCTAAATGACCCTACAAACTCGCTCTCTAACTGTAGAAACCAAAGTAGGTATGTGACGGGATGACCCACAGAATATGATGGCGGACTCTGACACTGTAATAGTTCCCTGACACAGCTGCTTGAACTTTGTGCTACATGCATCCCGAAGGGTCTGGGAACAAACTGCCATGAAAACATCTTTGAAAATTGAGTCCAAGTGAGTGGCATTGCATCCGCTGGCCTACCCTCCTTATAAGCCTTCCACAACTTATATGCTGCTCCAGACAACTGAAACTTAGTAAAAAAAACTTTGCTCGTCTCCAAAATACACATCGTACGGAGAATACAATGGCACTTCTCTAGAATATCATGTGCATCTCTGGTAGCTAGGCCACTGTAAGTAGGAGGATGATACTTCTTGAACCTCTCAAGTCTCAGTTGATCCTCCTCAGATGCTCTGGCCTAACCTCAGGCTAAACCGAAATATCAGGTTGTGCTAGCATAACAATCGGAACATGGTCAATGTGGACCCGTTGCTCTAAAGTATGGGCGGCGGGAGTCTAAGCTCATCCCCCAGTCTGTGAAGTAGCTGGTGTAGCTGGAATCAATCCAGCCTGAGCCAATATTACCAAACATGCTCAGAAACTGTGCTAAAGTCCCCTGAAGTCCAAGGGTAGTAACAGGCGCCTCCAGTGCATGTCCCCCAACTGGACTTACCAGTGGCTTTTTGGCCACTGCTCTGGCAGGCGCTCTATCTGTAGCACGCGCCTCCTTCTTGGCCCCTGCCTCTGCCCCACCCTTTAGCAACATTGTCGCTAACGACAGCTTCATCAATAAATGCAGCTCATGTTCTCACAATCTGTGAGAGAATAGAACGGCAAAGTCTCAAACTCTGAAATCAATAGACTCGCACGATAGGAATGAAATAAATGAAGTTTCTTAATAGATATGTAGCCTCTCGAATATAAGTACAGATGTCTCTATACTGATCCTCAAGACTCTACTAAACTTGCTTATGACTCGTATCACCTATGAACCTAGAGCTCTAATACCAACTTATCACGACCACAAATCCCTTCTTAGGAGTCGTGAGCCAAAAACTTACTAAGCTAATAACAAATTTTAACCAATCAACTATTAAACATGAACCTGAAATTTCTATATAAAGCCAACAATCCAAAGTAGATATATAACATCCCGAAACCGGTAATACAAGTCATAGGCTTTTCTAAGATTATAACTAAGAATATCAAATACATCATTGTTTAGAATAGAAGTAAATAGTAACAAAATAAAGCTTCAGAAGATGACTCTAAGGCCAGCGAACACAATGCCAAGTATACCTTGAAGTCTCCGCCGAAACTCACAACCAGCTAACTAATGACTAACTCGCTCTTATGTACCTGGATCTGCACAAAAATATGCAGCAAGCATAGCATGAGTACACCACAATGGTACCCAGTAAGTATCAAGACTAACCTCGATGGAATAGTGACGAGGAACAGTCAAGATACCTATTAGACATAATAACCTATACAAGTATGGATACAAAACTAGTGGGGAAACAATATCAATATAAAGCTAAATATAGTACAATACAATATTGGCAACTGAAAACTAGAAGCATAAATTAGCAATAAGGTACAAACATGTGATAATGTTGTAAAATGAGCATAATACAGTTAAAGTCCGGTGAAACCAATAGAAAACAAGTAACAATCCAATAAAGCAATTGCTTTCACTCAACGTTTATAAAAGACTTTCACCGAGGTACCACACCTAATAATCAAAAATCACGAGTCCCAAAACACAAACCCTAATCACTTGGCATCTTATGTCCATATTACAAATCACAACCGCACGGACAATTCACGTGCCAATATTATTAATACCTCATTTGTACACACACAATTCAAGAGTAATTGTCATGACCCCAAATCACAACTGGCCATGATGGCGCCTATCGTGGAACTAGGCTAGCCAACCATTTCAGACAATCAATATAATTCATAATTTCCCAAAATTAGCAGATTTTAAAAAAAATAGCAGAATGAGATGACCAAATTATACACCTTCCCAAAACCTAGAGTCAACTGTCATGAGCATCTAAGTAGTGATACAGTCTAATACAATTCCCTACTACAAGAAGTCTGAGACGTAAAGTACAAATGATAGAATAGGAAGGAGAAAGAGTAGTGGTGCGGACACCGAGCAGCTACCTCACAATCTCCGAACAATGCTCCGAATGGGGTAGCTCAATTATCGTTATGCCCCGGTACCTGAATCTGCACACAAGGTGCAGGGAGTAACGTGAGTACACCAACTCAGTAAGTAACCAAAGTATCTAAAAACATGAGTGTAGTGACGAGCATTTATAAATCATGAAAATATGTATAATAAGTGACTGTGGAAATAAGTAAATCAATTCAGGAATTTACATCTCCGAGTATTTCATAAAACTCCAGTTTCCATTTAAAAATCTCGTATAAAACATTTATCATCAGAGGCTCAGTGTAAAAAAGAGTGAAAACAGTAGTTTCATAAAATATAAGCCCCTCGGGCACGATATCACTCATAATAAAGCCTCTTGGGCAAGCCTCTCATTCACTCGTGACTCTACTCTCATAAGTCAATGCTCACACTCAGCACTCT
>ML424012.1:697-17081 GCA_005239525.1 Nicotiana knightiana
ATTTTTGTCCAAAAATTAATTCAAGCCAAGTTTAAGTCAATAAAGCGATCGTGCTAGAACCACGGGACTCGGGGAATGCCTTATACCTTCTCCCCGGTCAACAGAATTCCTTACCCGGACTTTGCTTTTCCCAGACCAATAATAAAAGAGTTAAATCTTCCTTTGACTAGGGATTCAAATAAATGGTGACTTGGAACACCGGAAAATTAATTCCAAGTGGCGACTCTGTAAATAAAATAATCCCTACTCAAATTCGTCACTTTAATTGGAAAAACCCTTTAACCCACAACAATCAATAACACACATATATCTTTTGTGGGGGGTAGAAAAGGGGTGTGACAGTGAGTAGGCAAACAAATCATAGCTCCAAGCAAATACTGTTACTTCTCTAAGTTAGTCCTTTGTGGTAGTTTCTGCCCTTATACATCCCTTTTTGATCAATTTTTATGGGGACAATCATGGTGTTTTCATACCAATTGTTGATATGATCAACTAATTGCAAGAGAATAACGGCACCTAAGAAACTTACGACTGGATTAATTGATGAATTCTATACATGAGTTTTCACGTAAAATTTTTTAATGTATATTAGAATTAGTGGAAAGCAAATAGAAAACTTTCTCTACCTTCTAATTTCATAATTTTATACTCATTATTATTTTAAATTAGCATCATAATTTCTCTACCTTATTGTTTGGTCATTTCTCTTTCTATTATTAAATACATTATATATTTTTAATGCAATAGTTTCCAAACATTATCGATCATTCTAGTCGCACATTAATATAAAAGAAGATGTATCATGCTTAGTAAGTATTTGACACGTGAGATCGTCACAACCAAGTCAGACAATATAATAAAATAAATACTTTTTACAAGGGCTAAGCATATAAAAAGTAATGGCTACAAAAGTTGTCCACCCTTATGTTGTTAGTAGTAATATTTAAAAAAAAATCATTGTAGAATATTTTAAAATCATTATCATCATCATCGTCATTCTGTGTTTGGAGCCTTATATATATATATTCGGCAGATATTTAAAAGTTTTGCTTATTTGTCATTGCTTTTTATTGTAGCTGACATGATGTATGGTGTTCACTTAATTATATATTTTTGTTGTTATGTTATGGCCTCAACTAAGAGCCTGATGCAGGGATAAAGTTTTCATCTTCAGATGAGGCCTTAATCTACTCTTAAACAATTTAATTATCGCCACTGACTAAAGAAATCATAATCACGCATTTTTACATCATCTTTCTCTCAAGCTGGCACTCTAAAACAGGGTACTAATGACAACTAGAACTTAGTATTTTAGACGAAAATATTGATTATTTTATTTTTGTTATTTGAAGGTGTACGTTCTCATCTATAGTATGGTATGATTGAAATATTATCCCGTTAACAACATTTCTTACGAAGGGTAAATCATCCAAGCAAGCATCGGTGTCGCAAAATGCAATCATTACATTGCTCAAATACATCATACAATTACTCATAAGACGGTCTTGAATGCTCAAAATTTGTAGTTTTTCGTTTAATTTTTTGATTTTGTAAAAAAGTTGATTTTCTATTAGAAAATTTTATGAAATTCCCATTTAATTCTTTTTACAACCGCGCGAAGGCGGACAAATACACTAATTTTGAATAAATTTGATCATTAAATCATTTCTTGTTTTGACTTGTTTGAATTTGATTCAATTTGCCCATTTGTTACCTCTAGCCATGGTGCATGACGTTCACGTTCTTCGTTTACAGAAGATTTAAACTGTGCTCATAACAAAAAATTTATATATCTCCAAGGTTTTAAATATTGAATCATAATCGGATCGAGAAAAAGAAGTAATTGTCTCGACCGAACTATAATAAATTACTAATGCAAAATAATTATTAACCAAATATTTCATAGTATCAGGTGACCAAATATAATGGTGGAGCCAGAAGTTCATATAAGAAAATTATAAGTATCACTATTAGGATTTGGACATGTTACCTAAAGCAATTTGTAAACCTTCTTTGTTATTGGATCATAATCTTTTCTTTGTCAAGAGTGAAAAATTTTATTTTTATGCTATTTGTGCAATATAGTTTTGGTTGAAAAGGATTCAATTGAACCCTGGCCTCGCTTTAGCTCGGCCACAGGCCAAATATTGTATACTATATGTGTGGATTTAACAAAATTCATGCGAAAACAATGAGGAGAATTAAAGAACCCTCAACATACCTTCATAAATCTAAAGCGATACGAAACTAACGAGAGTTAAATTAAAGTACTCCTAGTACACCTTATATATCTAATGCAGACTCATTAATTGCTCAAAAAGTACACAAAAAATGTTTTTTATATTTAAAAAAAAAAGAGAAAGAAGATAAAAAGTCTCAAGTATTAATGTGAAGAGGTTAAGAATTCACAAAGATAGAGGGGTTTGGCCCTTGGATACTTTGAATTATACAAACAATTTTTTAAACTTTGATTGCACGTTTGGGAAGGGAAGCCCAAGGTCAAAGAACAGACAAGATGGGTTTTAAACGAGGGGTTAGATTTCTAGAGTTTCACTAAATTTGAAGTCCCCAAAGTATTGCATTTGACTCACTGAAACTTCCATCTTTTAAATAAATTATGTTGGGATCTTTAATTCTGGTTGTTTCTTTTGCTTCGGTTATCTTATTATTTGATGTTGTTTTTGCATCATGTACCGCTTCTTTTCCCTGGCTTTTTCATTGCTGTATTTTTTTGCATCAATTCTGCGACTACATTTTCTTAGTCGGGAGTCTATCGAAAACAGTTTCTTTCTATTTACAAGACGGAAGTAAGGTTTGTGTACGCATTACGCTCCTCAGACCCTACTTGTGAGATTTCGTCGGGCCTGTTGTTGTTATCTTACTTTGTAATCTTTAATTGCTATCCATTATCTAGACATGGTTGGTAACTAAAGTACGAGAAATTCAAATTAAAATAAAAAGGTTAATTCTTGCAAGAAACTTCAAACATTCAAATAATTCCATTATTGTTATTATAGAAAGACTTACATAATTGCATTTCAAGAAGCAAGAAAGTTTGAGGAAATCCATGGCTTGGTTTTCAATAAAGTCAGAAAATCGAAGGAAATTGACCCGTGCGGTGCTTATTTAAATATAATAAAGTGAAAGGCCAACTTAAACTTAGGTCGTTGAATATTACTGTGTGGTAAACACAAACCCTTAACATAAATGATCATGCACGTGAAAACCAAAGAGAATAGTGAAAAAAGAAAAAGGCAAACCCCACTTTGGATCTTTACATTACTGTGCTACTTCGTTTATGTTTTGCAATGAATGTCATAATTTAAGTTCTTGAACTTCTATTAATTAACTTTACAATTGAACAAGCAAAGAAAGAGAAATGAACAAAAAATGTGAGCAAAGTGAAAGCATTAACTCTGATTCTACTTATTTTCACCACTAAAGATTGCAATGAAAAGCTAATAACTCATTCATTCTTAGTAAAAAGTCTCTGATTCGAAGCTTGATAGGAAATGTTTTACTCCTTAAAGTAGGACTTTTCGGTATAAATACAGTTAATTCGGTTTAAAGTGGACACCGAACATTTTCTTTTCCATTTTCTTATCTTTCTTACTGTCTTTTTCTTTAATTTTGTAATTCATTTTGCCTATCGTGGAGTTGGTAACAGAGGGGACTGCGTTCCTACACCTTTATTACTTGTTTTATTTTCCTCTTCTTCTTTTTTCGGTTTGTAAATCACGAGATTTAATTAGTACTCCTCCCTTCTTTTTACTTGTGCCATTTGCATTTTGTGTTTTTCTTTAAAAAATTTAGTTAAGTTTTTATTTTACTAAATTATTCATATTAATAGCACTTGGAGAATCTAAATTTGACTATTAATAGTCAAATTATTTGGAAAATAGTTGTTTAATAATAAGCGTAAAATTAAAAACAAAATAACTATTTCTCTCTTAAGTTGACAAATAATAGGAAAATTTTATTTCAGTATGTTGGACAAGTAAAAGGAACGAGGGGAATACCTTATTTATTTTATTTTATTTTTTCTCTCGAGCTTATCAGCTGGTTATTTCCGGCTTTCCCTAACTAATTATAACTTCAAATAACCCATATCGTGGAGACTAATGATTTCACCTTTAAGTTTTCTTTCAAAGTTCATACATATATTAAATACTTTTGCTGGTAAACTTGTACGTACTTTTGTAGGTGAAGAAGATCTATATCAGAGATTTGTGTTAACTAATGCTATCATAATTATGAAAGGTATTGGTAGGGATAAGTACCCCTTTGTTCTTAATTAGAGGTCTTGGTTTCGAGTTCTGAGTAAGAAGTTAGCTTTGGTATGAGCGTTGACCCCGTCTCTCTTCCAAAATGAGATTTCTTGACGCGCATTCAAATTAATCGAGATCTAAAGTGGATACCGAACCCCGAATGATAATTAAATAAAATGCTACTATAAGGTTTGAAAGATTTTGCAAAATATTGGAGGCCTTTGTAACTTCCAGTGAGCTAGTTATATTTAAATTAATATTATTCCATTGAAGGAACAATTAATCTTTTGATATTTTGTATTAATTTGGTTGATATTCACAACTAATCCTAAAATTGATGAAAAATAAAAAAGAGGATGAATAAACAATATAATGTTTCTTAGAATTTTTTTCAAGTATATTAAGGAAAAGAGATACTCCATTAGGTGAAAAGTTCCAAATAAAAAAGTTGAAGATTTACCTACTAATTCAACTTTCAAGGCCAAAAAATGTCTAAGGACTTGAAAAATATTAGGACAAGAAAGTCAAAATCATCTGACTAAAAGCTTTTGAATTTGTTTGTGGACCCCAAAAGGGTCAACTAACATTGTTTTAATTTAGGACCTATTGTCCCTAAAATACCCCTCAAGTTAATTTTCAGAATAAGATAAGATAATTACCTTAGCTGGAGGGCATCTTTGAGTATAGTCAATTACTTACGTTAGCAGAAACTGTATTCAATCTGACAAGTCAGTGGAATAGAAGCTGAGAAAGAATGGAATAGAAGGAAATGAATTTTTGGATCCTGAGAAAACTATAGCTTCTAATTATTTAAAAAAAATAATCATAAGTCTGTGGTTAGTCTCATAGGGAATTTTACATCTGAATATAATTTTGCGCTTTTACCTTGGGAAATGTTTTTGGTCTGTGACTTTGTGTTTCCAATTAGCAATATTCAAACTAGTAATTCATAAAATATAAGTAATTTTGAAGTTTGCTTTGTCTTGATATATACACATTAGTTTATTTCCCACATATAGTAATCATAGACTTAAAGCTCAATATAGTCATGAAAACAACAATTAATATCCTTAATTATCCCTAGAAGGGTCAATTTTGTGAGTTTCTTGAGATTCTTCCTTTTGGACTAAACAAACTACAAATGGGTACAACTAGACATTGAAGTGAGAAATAAGAGTCATTACTCGGAATCCATTTTTCCCTTTGACCTTAGAGTTTCTTGGTAGGTGATTTTAATTGGTACTCCCTCATGTCCACAATAAGTGATTTTTTGATTTTTTTTGTGGTCCAAAATAAGTGATTTTTTCAGATTTAAAGAATGAATTAATTATTTTTTTCCTACATTACCTTTGGAGTAAATAATGTTGGAGTATGTGTTATGAGTGTTTATGCAAAGAGATAGTAAAGGTTAATATGGTTAATTTCATTGCTAATTAATGTTAAAAGGTGAATTTTTTAATCTGTGTGAAAACAACCAAAAATATCACTTATTTTGGACCGGAAGGAGCAATATATTATTTTCTCTTTTTTGAATTTAACTTTTATACACTTACAATTTATATTTTCTTAACATATCAGATCACCTATAAGTTGTCGCTCATTAAATATCAAGATTAGTAACCTGAAAAATAAGATAAGTTACCTATCTAAACAACTTAAAATATACTAATAATTTAAAAAAATATTTACACTATTATCAGTGTTTTTTCCTTTTTAATTTAAATTATATATATTGAAAGTATAACAAATCTTACACTATTAGTATAACATAACTGATTATATATATAACAGGTTATTACTCTATTTTAAAGGTATCATATATTATATAGCTGATATAAGAAATTATTTGTCGTTGTAGATCAACTTAACCTGATAACATAAATAATTTTTTACACGATCAGAAGTGGCAGAACCACATTCAACCAAGGGGTATCGATTCGTCAAAAAATTACACTATATTACTAGATAAATTTTTTTATTCTATGTATATTTATTATATATTGACTCTTCTTAACTTTTTCAGTATATCTATTTTTTTATATTTATACACTCCTTAGTAAAAACTCCGGCTCCACCACTTAATAGTCAGTGATAAAATATGAGTAGAAACTCTTTCTTTTTGTCTTAGCAAAAGAAGATAGAGCCAAATTTGGTTAATTTCCAAAAAAAAAGAGGCAACGTGATATTTGCAAAAAACAAGCCAAGTACGTAGAGCTTTAAAGTCACCAGAAAAGGCGGCTGATCCTTCGGAGGCAGACCCCTTTTGAGGAAGCATATAATTACTTCTAATTAATTCTCATACTTATTGGACTTCTCTCTTCAACTTATCTATTTGGAATGCATGCTATAAAGTTTTTTCCTCTTTCTCTTTTAGTTTCAATATTAGGTTTTTAACTCTTAACACAAAGAAGATCAATAGTTAGTTTCCTTAACAAGTTTTTTTTTGTTTTGCTTA
Source organism: Nicotiana knightiana (assembly GCA_005239525.1). Lineage (NCBI taxonomy): Eukaryota > Viridiplantae > Streptophyta > Magnoliopsida > Solanales > Solanaceae > Nicotiana > Nicotiana knightiana. The sequence goes on from ML424012.1 coordinate 7,421, forward strand.
GGTAGGTAGGGTTTTCGAAAGAAGAAGAGAAGAAGTTGTTTTGTTTTAGAATTTAGAGAAGAAATGGAAGAGAGAAATGAGAAAGAAAAAATGGATGAAGTGATGCTACCAGGGTTTCGTTTTCATCCAACTGATGAAGAGTTGGTAGGGTTTTATCTAAGGAGAAAAGTTCAGCAGAAACCTATCTCCATAGAACTTATCAAGCAACTTGACATCTATAAGTATGATCCATGGGATCTACCAAGTAAGAAACAACAACTCAACCTTCACCCTTTTATTTGCTTAAAAAATAAGCTTACTCATATATATGCTTTTGTCTCAAGATTCCTTCATATGAAATGACTTTGGCCTTTACTTACATGTTGTCCTTGGTATTTCTTTTTGGATTTAACTTATATATATATACGCTGGCAGTTAAGAGATTTTACACGATCACGGAATTAAACCTAGTTATTGTAGCGAGTAATATGCCTTTATTTTTCATCTCACTAATCCACTTGTTATGGACTGTTACCTGTAGTCAGGGGTGGAGTTAGGGAGGCGGAAATGGTTCATCCGAACCTCTTTCGCCCGAAACTTATATTGTGTGAGTAAGGTCAAAATCATTTTATGTGTATATATATATATATATATATTAGATGATGAATCTCCTTGCTTCTTAGCATATTTACTTCTTTTATTTTTTTTTAAATTCCCTTGTTGAAAATTCTACCTATATCACTACTTTTAGTTATATTTTAGATAAGCGAATAGTATAAAATAAAAGATTTTACAAGAAGTTAAACTCTTTGTTTTTTCTCTTCTTGATTTCTTCTCTTTTTCCCCATGACCTTACAAGATTTCCAAGCTAACTACTCCTTTGTTTTGTTGTTACTTTTTCCTAGCAGAGTTGGCAACAGTGGGAGAAAAAGAGTGGTATTTCTACTGTCCAAGGGATAGAAAATATAGAAATAGCGCAAGGCCAAATCGAGTAACTGGAGCTGGTTTTTGGAAAGCCACAGGTACTGATAGGCCTATTTACTCTTCTGAAGGATCTAAATGCATTGGCTTGAAGAAATCCCTAGTTTTCTATAAAGGTAGAGCTGCAAAAGGCATTAAAACTGACTGGATGATGCATGAGTTTAGGTTACCTTCTATCACTGACTCCACTGCACCAAAAAGATTCTTGGACAAACATATTCCTCCTAATGTAAGCTTCTCAAAACTCTAGTTTTATATTATCAGTGTATTTGAATCTGTTGTAACAAGTAATTGGCCTTATTTTTAAGTTATTATTCCAATCTGTTACGTTTAATTAATTGTAGTTGTCTTTTAAGTGACCTGATAATATAAAAAGTTATTTTCTACAATCAATATATATATATATATATAATCAATATATAAAAGTTAAACTCTTTGCTAATGGATTTAATTTATATAATTCTAATAACGAAAACTTTGTTACCATTATCCGTTTATTTTAATGTATTGTAGTATACGTAACTGGATTTATTTCTAAGCTATTCATCCAATGTATTATACCCGTTAATTACTTGGAGTTATATTTATGGTGACTTGATAGTGTAAAGTTCTTTTGTATTGTCAGTACGTAGACTTTAAACTCTTTACTAATGTAATGTTTTTCTTGAATATTTTAGGACTCATGGGCAATATGCAGGATTTTCAAGAAAGCAAACTCCAATGCACATAGAGCTCTTTCTCATTCTTGGGTATCACCAACAGTACCTCAAAACACTACATCAGATTTTCTAACCAGCAGTCACTTTACTAATTATTCAAATGAAATTTCATTGATAAACAAAACAAATTCACCTATCCAATTTAGTGGTTGTAGCATTAATGATTTACAAAACTCATCTTCTAATATGACTAGTTTCTCCACATTAGATCTTCCACTTTACAAAACCCTCAACTCAAACTATGACCCTATCACAAGTTACACATTTTCTTCCTGTACTGAAACTTCTGAAATACTACCATTACCAAAATGCATCAATATGAGCAATAATAATATTGATGCTTCTTCTTTGCTTCTAAACATGTCATCTTCTATATTTGGAGATTATTCGATACCGTTACCGGAGAATATAGAAGGTGGTGGTGCTCATGATCAAGAAACAATCTTAAAGGAAGCTAATCATGTGAACAATATGGATCATATGGAGGAACAATGGAGAAATGTTAGATCTATTGGATTACTTCCTTTGAATAATTTTCCTTTGAATACGGCTGCTGATGCTTGGAAGACGAATTTGCTTTGGGATTCTTCTCCTTGTCCTAGTAGTGAAATGTCCACAAGTTATTCTACTAACAAGTGCTACACTTGACCTACTACTAATTTTTAGTGTTATGTTTTTTAGTTTCAATAACTTAGCTTTTGTTTCTTTCTTTTGGATTTTGTTTTGTCTTCTTTATAAGGTACTTTTTGGGCTTAGTTTTAGTTTTGGATTAGTGTTGTAAAAACTCTAATGTAGGTTTTTCAATTGGTTCATGACTAATCAAATCGTTTCCCGAAAGGTTTTGGCCAAGATATGGAACAACAATTTCATATTACATACCAGCCAGTATTGTTTCATTGTGTTCTCTGATGCCTTTCCTTTTTGCCTATTTATCCTTATTTGTTTTTCTTTCCTTTGTCTTCTTTGGTACCATTATATTGGGATGCCACATACATTAACCTATATAAAACAATAGAACTTTGTGTTTCATTGCGATTTTTACGAGCAAGGTGATATTGTATAAGGTAAAAATCGGTCTAAGAAGTTGGGTGAATTAAAAAGTAATATGTGTCAAGGATGACCAGTCAGTAGTAAGTTAACCATGGTGACACTAGACACAAACCTGTAGTCGGAATGTCCGATAAGATGTTGACACCGGATACAAATATGTGGCCGGATAAGAAACAATTCAAGATATGGCTATTACAGAAACGTTATGGAAGACCCCAAGATTCCTCCTGCCTTTATTAGCATTTATTATTCTTTACCACCTTTTTATTACCTTTTATTGTAGCATTAATATTGATAATTAATGGGCTTAATTTGTAGATCATACACTCCGTAGCTCCAGTATAAATTGAGGTTTTCATTCTATTATAAGGGAGAAAAAGAGACAGATAGCAGAAAGACTAATATTCTTTATCTCTAGTTTTATACAAGTGTTTTCGGGATTTTTCAATTATTCTTGATCCCGGTGGGGACATTCCGAAGCCCAAACTTATTTTTTCTTCAACTATCCTTATTTTAATCGCTTCGTTCTTCATTACTTTATTTTATCGGACCGATTTAATCACGCGTCTATAAACCACGTTACAGATTCAACTATACCATTTTACGGGTAACATATATTACAATGTCTTTCCTTAGGATATACTCCTAGTCCGTAATTAACACTACTAGAAATCCGAGCAAAACCGACCAAAGTTGGTCGGTAATGGCCAATAACCGTCCAAAGCGCGACCATTTACGTGTGGACGGTATTTTGAAGGTCGGAAGGGCATACCGACCAAAGTTGGTCGAAAATTACCGACCAACTTTGGTCGGTCAATTAAATTCAAAAAAAAATTGCCGGAAAACGGGACCAAAATTGGTCGGTTTTTTCCAACCAAAGTTGGTCGGTATTTTAATTATGTAATTAAAAAATGCACCATCTGGGAATCGAACGGGGGTCTGTACTGTGGCAGGATACTATTCTACCACTAGACCATTGGTGCATTTTATTTTAAGACTATCTTTTATTTCATTTATACTCTTTAATTGTATTTTCGCACGAAAATAATCGACCAAAGTTAGTCGCTTTTATTAAGAAATAAAATTACCGACCAAAGTTGATTGGTTTTTTAAAATGACCAGCCGAAAATCGGTCGGTTTTTTGAATATTAAGTCTAATTTATTTTAAAAGGAAACCGACCAAAGTTGGTCGGTTTCTTGAAAAATAAATTTCGCGGGACTCAAAAATAGTTTCCCACATTTTTGTGCCAAAGAAAACCGACCAAAGTTGGTCGGTTTCGTAAAAAAAAAATTAAAAAAAAAATATTTTGAAAAAACCGATCAACTTTGATCGGTTTTTTTGGCCGATTTTTTGACCAATCAAAATTGGTCGGTCGACCGTGGTCAGTTTTTGCTGAATTCTAGTAGTGTAAATGCATACTATTTTTTATAACTTTCATTTTGCGTGATCCAAAAATAAAAATCGCCTAAGTAAAAAATCGCACATTACACCTACTGGTGAACTTCAACTCAATCCTCATTTATATAATTTAGAGAAGTTATTATTTATTCTATTTGGAAAGAGTTGGGGTAGGTGTTGATACTTGGTACACTACATCCCCACAAATCTACTCTCCGCACTTCATCTTCTCATTTTCTTTTTCTTTTCTCCTCAGCTGTGAGACGAGTGTTAAAGTTGGTTCCAAACGGTTCGCTAAACTGTGATTTACACTCGGAGATTGACTTGTGAATAGTCCCTCCCTTGGGATCAAATGTCATTATCCTCGTGCCAAAATGTTGAACAAAGAAACAAACATTGATAAAATGAAACGCAAACATCACTTATAGCCCGTGCGCGAAACTATTTGTATTGTAGCGCTAAGGGTTCTGTAGCCTCTCGAAAATAAGTACAGACATCTTCGTACCGATCCGCAAGACTCTACTAAACCTGCTCATGACTTGTGAGACCTATGTAATCTAGTCTCTGATACCAACTTGTCACGACCCAAAACAAACTTGGTCGTGATGGCGCCTATCGTGGAATTAGGCAAGCCTATACACTCTTAACCAACTCAATTTTCTCGTTTAAAAATATAGATAACAACCTTCCTTACTGAGATTTTTGAACAAAAGGTAAATAAAAACCAAAAAATGCGAAAAGATAAATCCCAACAACGGGTGTCACTAAGTCATGAGCCATACTACAATTGTTATCAAATTTATCAAGACAACATTTGTCTGAGAAATAGCCAATAAAATACATAAGGGAATATAGGGAAGGAGAAAGGTGGGTCCGCGATCGCCAAGCAACTACCTCGCTCTCTTCGAAGATGATCCGCAGCAAAATAATCAACTGCACTACCGTGGCCTGGGATACCTGGATCTGCACACAAAGTGCAGGGGGTAACGTGAGTACACCAACTCAGTAAGTAACAAGCCCAAACTGTAGGCTGAGAGGTAGTGACGGACTAAACCTCTACAATTATAACAGAATCATTGTACAAAAATATAGGCATGCTTTCAGTTAACTAGTCAACTCAAAGTGATACATTTCTGAACAGTTCAATATATATATATATATATATATATATATATATATATATATATATATATATATATATATANGCCTACTCCGCAATGCCTTTGCCACTCAACTCGGCTACCAAATGCTCCAAATCTATCCAAAATCAATAAACTACCATCAATATATGCTAAAGGAATGAACCTTGCATGAAAATTATCAAATTAGACCAAAAATCCCGAATTCGGCCAAACCCGCCCCCCAGGCCCACGTCACGAAATCCGATAAAATTTATAAAACTAAGAAACCCATTCACTCCCGAGTCCAACTATACCAATTTTATCAAAATTCGACTTCAAATCGACATTCAACTCTCGTAATACATTTGATGAAGTTTCTTCAATTTTCCCCCAATTTTCACTCCAATTCACTAATCAAATGATGAATTTAATGATATATTCATGTATTTTAGCCAAATCCGAGTTAGAATCACTTACCCTGATGAATTTCTTGAAAAACCTTCGAAAAATCGTCACCATACGAGCTCCTTAGGTCAAAATATAAAATAAAAACTATGAACCTCGTATTTATACTGCACCCCTCGGATCCCTATTTCGCTGACCGCCAAAAACCATCGTCGTTGCGCTCGCCGCTCTACGGTCCGCGGAATTCTCACCACGACTGCGAAAACTTCCAACTCATGCGGTCGCGACAGAATCCTCCATTGTCCGCGTCAGCCTTCACCACTGATCGCAGGATACTGCTCCCCCCACGAACTCCCTTCGTTGACCGCAAAATTCCGACGCGGTCCGCACTCCCAACTTCAGAGACCAACATCAGCAACACCAACAGTTGTTTTCAACTGTTAAACTTATCCGTTGACCATCCGAAATACACCCGAGGCCCTCAGACCTCAACCAACCATACCAATGCATCCCATAACATCATTCAAACTTAGCCAAACCTACGAATCACTCCAGATAACACCAAAACATCAAATCAAGCTCGGATTCAAGCCTAAGAACTCAAAACTCCTAAATTCCACAAACGACGCCGAAACCGATCAAACCTTGTCCGAATATCCTCAAATTTTGCACACAAGTCAAATATGAACCTACGAATCTATACAATCTTCCGAAATTCCATATCGACCCCGATACCTAATTTTCCACTACCGATTGGAAGTCGCCAAATTTCAATTTCACCAATTCAAGCCTAATTCTACCACGGTCCTCCAAATAACATTCCTAACACGTTCATAAGTCATAAATCACCTAGCGGAGCTAACGGGACAATAAAAATTTAAATCCAAGACCGTTTACTCATAAGTCAACTTCCGGCTGACTTTCCAATTTGAATTCCTAAATAAGAGACTAAGTGTCTCATTCTACTCCAAAACCATTCTGAATAATAACCAACCAACTCGATGCAGCATAATGAAGCTAAACAACTCATAAACAAGCAGAAATGGGGGAAACGGGGCTATAACTCTTGGAATGACCGGCCGGGTCGTTACATCTTCCTCCTCTTAAACAAACCTTCGTCCTCGAACGAGTCTAGAAACATGCCTGGAGCCTCAAATAGGTGTGGATATCTGCTCCACATCTCCCGCTCAGTCTCCGAAGTGGCCTCCTCCACAGGCTGGCCTCTCCACTGCACTTTCACTGAAGCTATATTCTTTGATCTCAACTTTCGAACCTGCCGGTCCAAAATAGCTACCGGCTCAACATCATAAGTCAACTCATCCTCCAACTGAACCGTGCTGAAGTCCAGAACATGGGACGGGTCCCCAACATACTTCTGAAGCATGGAAACATGAAACACCGGATGCACACTCCTCAAATTGGGTGGCAAAGCAAGCTCAAATTCAACCTCCCCAATCCTCCGAAGTACCTCAAAAGGCCCAATGAACCGGGGGCTCAACTTGCCCCTTTTCCCAAACCTCATAACACTCTTCATGGGTGACACCTTCAACAGAACCTTCTCTCCAACCATGAAATATATATATCCCAGACCTTTCTGTCTGCGTAACTCTTCTGCCTAGACTGCGCCATGCGAAGCTGCTCCTGAATCAGTTTCACCTTATGTAAAGCATCCTGTACCAAATCTGTACCCAAGAGTCTAGCCTCACCTAGCTGAAACCATCCAACCGGAGATCTACACCTCCTCCAATATAAATCCTCGTACAGAGCCATCTGAATACTTGATTGATAACTATTACTATATGCAAACTCCACGAGTGGCAGAAACTGGTCCCATGAACCCCCAAAATCAATGACAAAAACGCGCAACATGTCCTCCAATATTTGAATAGTGCGCTCGGACTATCCGTCCTTCTGCGGGTGAAAAGTTGTGCTCAACTCAACCTGAGTACCCAACTCCCGCTGCACGACCCTCCAAAACTGCGATGTGAACTGAGTACCTCTATCAGAAATGATGGAAATTGGGACGCCATGCAGACGAACAATCTCTCGAATATATATCTCAGCCAACCGCTTCGAAGTGTAAGTAGTATCAATAGGAATGAAGTGCGCGTACTTGGTCAGCCGATCCACAATAACCCATACAGCATCGAACTTCCTCGAAGTCCGTGGGATTCTAACTACAAAGTCCATGGTGATCCACTCCCACTTCCACTCCGGAATATCTAATCTCTGAAGCAAGACACCCGGTCTCTGATGCTCATACTTAACATGCTGACAGTTGAGACACCGAGCTACAAATCCAATGATATCCTTCTTCATCCGCCTCCACCAGTAGTGTTGCCTCAAATCCTGGTACATATTCACGACACCCGGATGGATGGAATACCGCGAGTTGTGGGCCTCCTCAAGAATCAACTCCTGAAGCCCATCTACATAATTCACACATATCCGGCCTTGTATCCTCATCACACTGTCATCATCAATAGTCACATCCCTAGCATCACTTCGCCGGACCCTGTTCTGAAGAACGAGCAAATGTGGGTCATCATACTGGCGCTCCCTGATACGGTCATGAAGAGAAGACCTGGAGGCTATGCAAGCCAATACTCGACTAGGCTCCGAAATATCTAATCTCACAAGCTGGACCGCTAAGGCCTGAACATCCAATGCTAAAGGTCTCTCTGCTGCTAAGAGATATGCTAAACTCCCCAAACTCTCTGCCCGGCGACTCAAGGCATCGGCCACCACATTGGCCTTTCACGGATGGTATAGAATAGTGATATCATAGTCCTTGAGAAGCTCCAACCGTCTCCGCTGACACAAATTAAGATCCTTCTACTTAAACAGAGGCTGTAGACTTTGGTGATCAGTATAAATCTCATAATGGACTCCATACAAATAATGATGCCAAATCCTTAAGGCGTGAACAATGGCTGCTAGCTCGATATCGTGCACCAGATAATTCTTCTCATGGATCTTCAACTGGAGCGTGGCATAGGCAATCACCCTACCCTCCTGCGTCAAAACACAACCAATGTCTATCCTCAAGGCATCACAATACACAGTATAAGAACCTGAAGTTGATGGCAGAACTAATACTGGAGCTGTGGTCAAGGTAGTCTTGAGCTTCTGAAAGTTCTCCTCACACTCGTCCGAATACCTGAATGGAGCACCCTTCTGGGTCAATTTGTTCAAGGGTGAAGAAATAGATGAGAATCCCTCTACAAAGCAACTTTAATATCTCGCCAAACCAAGGATGCTCCGAATCTTCGTAGCTGAGGACAGTCTAGGACAACTTTGCACCGCCTCTATCTTCTTCGGATCCACCTGAATACCCTCACTGGACACCACGTGTCCTAAGAATGCTACTGAGCCAAGACAAAACTCACACTTGGAGAACTTTGCATAAAGCTTCTCCTCCCTCAATCTCTGTAATACAACCCTGAAATGTTGAGCATGCTTGATGTGAGGCTAGAATTCATGGTTTAATATGTTATATGCCTTACATTTTATGTGCGTTAATGATAAAACACACTTTTTATATGATTAATGGAGTTTATTTCATGTGTAGGTGAAGTGGAGATGGAAATGGATCTAAAGGGATGCAAATACGTCGAAAATACGCTTAAGGGTCGAAGAGGAAACACCCGGGCGATAGCCGGGCATTTGGCCCCTAAAGCAAGGCAACCCCTGGCATTAGGAGGGCGTTTGGCCCCTAAATCCAGGCAGCCCCTGGCGTTAGGGGGGTATTAGAGCCCAAACGCCAGGCCTGCCCTGGCCTTAAGGGGACGTTTGAGCCCAAACGCCCGGGGTCCCAAGTTCGGTCAATTCCGAGTTTTGACGAGTTTAAGTGTTTCCCAGTTGGAATAGAAGTCTCCTACACGTTTAGGGTTCATCCTAAAAATATAAATAGACCCCGTAAACACAACCTTAAGGGAGAATTCGAAGGGATTCGAAGGATTCAAGGAGAGAAAACCATTGAAGTGACAAAACATTGATTTTTACAT
>ML424015.1:6782-27565 GCA_005239525.1 Nicotiana knightiana
TACCTAAATATGCACTCTCTCTCAAGTAGATACGCACTAAATAGGCACAGCTAATTGATGGCCATTTAATTAGCTACAACAAGAACGTAGTTGAACAAATAGAGATGAACAATCAACCAAACTATATTAATATCACAATAAATTTGTCCCCCAACTGGTTCCACCAAAATCCTAGATTAAGAAAATTAGCTACTCATATTCATAAATATCAAATCTAAAATAACTTGCATAACTGAATTACAGAGTAATGAACTAAGGAGATAAAAATCAGTGTTTTTGCTTTGCTGAGTAGTAATCCACAGGTTTTTCTTCACTTTAATGACTTCCTCTCTTCGAATCCCCCTTCAAGTTGTGTTTTTTAGGGTCTATTTATATGTTTGGGATAAACCCTAAACGTGTAGGAGACTTCTATTCCAACCGGGAGACACTTAAACTCTTCAAAAACTTGAATTTAGCCGGAACAGGGGCCTGGCGTTTGGGCCCTGACGCCTGGATAACGCCAGGCTAAGGCAGGCGTTTGGGCTCTAACGCCTGGCTATAGCCCGGTGCACTACTCCTCGCCTATTGAGCGTATTTTCGATGTATTTGCATCCCTTTAGCTCGACGTCCATCTCCAATTCACCTACACATGAAATAGACTCTATTATGAACATAAAAAGTGTATTTTTATCATTAACGCACATAAAATGTAGGGCATATAACATGTTAAACCATGAATTCTAGCCTCGCATCAATACCCTAAGGCAGGCGTTTGGGCTCAACGCCTGGCTAACGCCAGGCAAGGTCAGGCGTTTGGGCTCAAACACCCGGCTATAGCCCGGTGCACTACTCCTCACCTCTTGAGCGTATTTTCGATGTATTTGCATCCCTTTAGCTCGGCTTCCATCTCCAATTCACCTACACATGAAATAGACTCTATTATGCACATAAAAAGTGTATTTTTATCATTAACGCACATAAAATGTAGGGCATATAACATGTTAAACCATGAATTCTAGCCTCGCATCAATACCCTATCGGAATATATATTTTATTACACAATACACATATTATTAATTTAACATAAATTAAAAAAATCTAAAATTTTACTTTCCTTTATTCTCTAAGTTTATCTATTAACTCTAAGCAAGTAACAAGTCATTTCTAATGATCAAATTTATTCCTTTATGTATAGTTGTCTCTCCATGGGTTGATATTTGCTGATTTTTGGACTAAACTTTTGTCAACAAACATTTTCAGTTTTGTACTTTTGAGTACTTTAATTAGGAATATTACAATTTATGGCTCTATGCACTAGTTAGTATTCAAACCGAAGTTACTGAACCAAATAAATCGAAATCGAAAGAAGAAAAATCAAACAATACTGCATTTAATTAGATACGGTATTGTCACGACCCAAATTTTCCTCTTTTGGGTATCGTGATGGCACCTAGTCTTAAGGACTAGGTAAGCCTAATATTCACAGAATAACAACAATAATAAATAAAGTCTAATATTCTTCAAAAATAAATAATTCTTTATACATTTCATATTCCCAAAATCCGGTAGTACAAGTCATAAGCTTTAAAGAAATTATACTAAAACTCCCTAAAATACCACTATTCCGAAAGAAGTACAACAATGCAAACAGAAATATAATATGGTGACTCCGAAACCGCGAACGCTGAAGCGGTTTTACCTTGAGTCTACAAAACAGCAACCGCACTGCTAACAATCAATCGGCCGGCTATGCGAAAACCTGGAATCTGCACAAAAATGTGCAGAAGAGTAGCATGAGCATACCACAGTGGTACCCAGTAAGTATCAAGACTAATCTCGGTGAAGTAGTGATGAGGGCTAGTCAAGACACCCACTGGTCTAATAAAACTGAACAAGTATCAACATAGGAATCAGGAAAATAATGATATGCACATAAAGGTTACGCAATATAGCTAACAAGGCAGTGAATTCGATAAAGAAGGACAATAATAAGTATCAATGGAAAACCATGAAGTAACACAAAGACTGAATAGAACACAAACAAATCCGGCATGTAAATATACAACACGTACAAGTAATGACTCAACAACTTCAATCAATTCTACATCAAATTTTTAGCCATTTCCACGAGGTTCCGAACCTCAGACAATTCACTATTTACGGGTCCCAATATTTGAAACCTAGCACTTGGCATTTTGCGCCCTCATTCGAGTACCAACTGCACGGACGACTCACGTGCCAATTGGGTCATTTCCACCCATACAGTAAGCACAACAAGAGTATCTATACTTGACAACAACAAGGAGCCCTAAATCCATTAGTAGTACTTGACTACGTGTATGCTTGTGCAAGTGTGCTAACATGATTTCAACAACCAATAAACATAAGGAAAGAAAAAGGGCAACACGTACATTTTCATCCGACAAGTTTCCACGCAAATAAACTTACACAGTAAGTGTTCCAGTACACAATATCAACATCAAGGAATGCCCCCAGGCCAACACAAGTATCACAAGCAGTCCTTGACATAGCCCAGCTTGTCTTGCCACATATGCAATAGTAAAGTATATGCCCGCCTTATTTCGCCACACGTGCATAAACATGTTCCTACCTTGTCACGCCACATGCGCAACCCATATATACATATCCCGCCTTGTCACGCTGCATGTGCAATATCAATAAAAATACGGCACGACAGAAACCTCGTACAAACCCCATATCAACAACCGCACGACAGAAACCTCGTGCATCACAATAACCACAACAACTCGGCAAAAAACCTCGTGCATCACCACAACAAGTACAACCACAACAATTGACAATAATACAAGATACAATAGATACATCAATTCAAGAACCTTTGATCACAAGAAAAGCAAGGCTAGTTTGCAAGGAATAAGCACAACAAAGAATACTAGGCATAATAAGGACAACTCGACAAGGAAGAAAATAACGTATAAAGGTCGTACCCAAATACACGGTTCAATCAACAACGAATTTACACGAATCCGATAACTCCATATAAGGGAAAGTCATGAAGGTATAGAATATCTAAACTTCTTTTAAGGATGAGCAGTTACGAAAATATTCAACAATTTCCACTTAAGGACAAGAAGCAGAGAATAATCATAACTTCATTTAAGACCAAAACAATTATAGTGTGAGATGAAGATAATTGCAAAGTTGAGATAAGCAGTTAAGAGGACCTAGCATGACAGTAAATTGAGTAAAATATTCAGACAAGTCAATTAGGAGTTAATAGGCAATAGGAGTAAATCCAAAAGTAAGAAATCCTACATTTAATCAAGTAAAAATGAAACTAGATATTAGGAAATTCAATCATGTCAAGAACAATTCATACTCAGCGAATATAAGGACCTAAGATTCCTAAAGGGCCAAATTTTCCACAATTAAGTCTGAGCACGCACTCGTCATCTCGCGTACACGGACTACAATCCACATAGGAGACTATATCCTATGGGGTAATTCCTCCACACAAGGTTAGGAAAGATACTTACCTCGAAAACGACAACCCGGTACTCTAAAATGGACTTCTCGGTCGAAAAGATCTTCGGACGACTCAAAATCAATTAAAACCACTTCAAAGTACACATAAAACGTATAAGGAACTATTCCGAATAATAACGTTTTAGAAACCATCAAATTTTACAAAATCTGAATACTCATTCCGATACGAGTTCAACCATACAAAATTTATCAAATTCCGATATCACTTGATCCCTCAAATCACGTTTTTTTCATTTTAGAAGTTTTCTTTCAAAACCAACATTTTCTCAACTCAAAACACAAATTAAATGATGAAATAAGGATCTAATCATGGAATATATTTAATTATAGTTGAAAAACACTTACCCAATCAAATTGTGTGAAAAACCCTTAAAACATCGCCAAGAACCGAGCTCTAAAAGTAAAAAATGTGATAAAATGGTGAAACCTTCGATTTTGACGATATAAACTGTCTGCCCAGGTATTTTGTTCAATGTGATCGCGGACGAGAAGATGCGATCGAATAGAAGGAAAAAGGCCACTGGTCAATTTGTACTACGCGATCGCGGGTAAGGTAATGCGATTGCATAGAATGGAAAAATAGCTACTGCCTAGTTGTGCATCGCGAACGCGACACTAGGAGTGCGATCAAGAAGAAGGAGAAAGTGCACATACGTGATCGCATCTGAAGCTATGCAATCGTATAGAAGGGAAAAGTTGGGCAGCTCACAGAACACTATGCGATCGCATCTATGCTTATGCGATCGCATAGAAGGAAACATCAGAAAACATACAGCAGACAAAAAATAGGGAAAAAGGTCCCGAAGCTCATCCGAAATAAACCCGAGACCCCGTCTAATCACACAAACAAGTCATATAACCTAACACGGACCCGCTCGAGGTCTCACATCACATAAAACAACGCCGAAACGACGAATCAAACCAAAAAACAAACTTATAAATTTTCAAATCTTCAACTATCAAAACTCGTGCCAAAACCTATCAATTCAATCCGGAATGACGCCAAATTTTGCAGACAAGTCATAAATGACACAACAGACCTAAATCCACTCTTGGAATTCCATTTTGAGCATGATAAAAATTTCACCTATCGGCCGAAATCGCCGAAATTCTAACTTTCACCGAATTACCTCAAATTACTCTACGGACCTCCAAAACCAATTCCGGACGCGCGCCTAAGTCCAAAATCATCATACGAAGCTGTTGGCATCACCCAAAATTCTTTCCGAGGCCATTTACTCAAAAGTCAAACCTCCGGTCAATTACCATCACTTAAGCTTTAAAAATTGAAATTTTCCTTCCAATTCGACTCCGGATTATCCGGTAACTGAATCCAACCACGCACGCAGGTCGATATACAGAATGTGAAGCTGTTCAAGACCTTACGCCACCAAACGGAGCTTAAATTCCCAAAATGACCGATCGAGTCGTTACATTCTCGCCCTCTTAAAACAAACATTTGTCCTCGAACGTGCCAAAATTCACCTCGAACTCATCCAATCACTGAATGCGCACTTCCAACACACACCCGCGGGTGATCTCACATCACCCCAACCTACATAAGCCTGATGACGCCATCACAACTGCAGTTTAGTCTTCCTATCACCACCGATAAGCCTCATACTTCAATTTCTCACCTTCTACTCATTTCCAAAAGACCCAATTCTAAATCCATATCCGACATCAGCCTCAACCAGCTACATCAACTCATGACTACACCCACAAGGTATGACCACACAATATAGCACACCACACATAGGCTCATAATAACACTTTGGATCAAAATATCTATGTGAAATCAATCCAACACTGGCGATTAGCCTTATATCTGAAAGAACTCTGTTTCCAAGCCCCATAATACTGATAATGATGAAATAAACATGAAGACTTCATTATTAGACATCCGAATCACCAGGCCACAACTAACATCGCTGGGCACACATCCCGCAAGCTGGAACTCAGGGAACACATAATGAAAATGACTGAATATGAAAAGAAAGGCACATAAGGAAACTATCAAACAAGCCTGACATGCACAATACCTCTATCAAAGACTAACCTACATAAAAAAATAACAAGGAAGGAGTTAAAGCAAATGAACAATCATAAGGATCTCATCCTGATAACTTCCACCGGTGTACTCAGCCCGGTTTACCCATATCGAACCAGAAAATATCACGAGGGTCTCGCCCTCAACTCTGAATCACATACCGAATATATATCATACCAATTGGAATCTCCCACTTACTCGTGTCAGCTAATAAAATCATAACTGTCACTTAACTCACATCTTGATGGAGTATCAATTCACAGCCCATAACCAAAATACTTAGGAAAAATCACATAAAGCTTACCATGATGAACAACAGGGACTCACTTCTAGTCTCACCACTATCAATGACGAATAAAACAACGATAGACACGGGCTACTACTCATAGAATCTCCCAACAGGAGCAAACACGAAATAGAGTGCAAAGCATGAAACTCACTCATAAATAAAGCAACAAATAAGGGAAACTTGTCCCGACCAACAGAACTATAGTGAATTACAAATGGTGCCCCTCTATAACAAATCAAAACATACCTGTACTATAACATCTGGCTCAACGGCCTCCAGCCTACTATACCAAACACATCAATAGGTCGGGCCTCCCCCTCTTGGGCGCCCTCTACTCACCTGAATGCTCTGCTGTAACACATCTTCCCAGAGCCTAGGACAATATCTCACCCTGTGGCTCATATCTTCACACTCAAAACAACCTCTCTGCTGATGTGGCTGTGGAAATTGTGCGGTACGAGTACCCTAAGACCCATGAGTGCCTAAAAGTCCATGCGAAGCTGGTAATGCAAATTGAAATGGCTGACCCACAAAACCTCTACTGTGTCTTAACCTGCCTCCATAATAAGGACCAGTAGATATCTCCGGCCTATGAGGCCTCCTCACCTCTCTGCCCTCTCTCTCCTGCCCTCGTTTGTCCTCCCTCTCATAGCCCCGCCTGACATCTCTATCATAGCCCCTCCTGTCGTCTCTCGCATGACCCAACATGCCCTTAACTCTGCGAGCAATCCCTACCACCTGCTAAAAGGAAACATCCAACTCTAACTCCCGAGACATGCTAAACCGAATATCACGCGTGAGGCCCTCAATGAAGCTACGAACACGCTCTCTAACTGTAGCAACCAAAGAAGGTGTGTGCGTGGAAAAATCACTAAATCTGACGGCATACGCTGATACTGACATAGTGCCCTGGCGCAGCCTCTCAAACTACGCGTGCCATGCATCTCGGAGGGACTGAGGTACAAACTCGCTCAAGAACATCTCTGAAAATTAAACCCATGTAAGTGAAGCTGACTCGGCTAGGCTACCCAACTCATATGCCCTCCACCACTGATAAGCCGCACCCCTGAGCTAGAATGTAATGAAAGCAACCCCGCTCGTCTCCACAATACCCATAGTACGAAGAATGTGGAGACACTCTTCCAGGAAACCCTGGGCATCATCTGTCGCCAATCCACTAAAGGTAGGAGGGAGGTACTTCTTGTACCTCTCGAGTCTAAGTTGTTCCTCCTCAGATGCTGCTTCCCTAACCACAGGTGGAACTGGGACCCCAGGTTTTGCTGCCATGACACCTGGAACCTGACCAACATGATCTCGCTGCTCTGGAGTGTGGGCGACGGGAGTCTGAGCTCCTCCCCTGCCCTGTGGAGTAGCTGGTGCACCCGGAATCAATCCCGCCTGAGTCAAAGTACCAATCATAACCCGGAACTATGCCAAGGTCTCCTGAAGTCGGGGTGTAACAACAGGCATCTCTGGTGCCTGCCCCCCATCTGGAACTGCTGGTGGCTCCTTAACGGCTGCTCTGGTAGGTGCTCTAGCTGCGGCATGTGCCCCTCGTCGGCCTCTCCCTCTGCCTCTGGCGACACCTGCTCCGGGGGTAACATCCTCAGGATCTGCCGCTCGCGTCCTCACCATCTGTGAGAGAATGGAATGATAAATTTTCCAAGCTTCAAGATCAATAAACTCGCACGATAGGAATGAAGGAAGTGAAGTTATCCTAATAGTTTCGTAGCCTATCGAAGGTAAGTACAGACGTCTCCTTACCGATCCGCAAGACTCTACTAAACTCGCTTTTGACTCGTAACACCTATGAACCTAGAGCTCTGATACCAACTTGTCACGACCCAAATTTCCCTCCGTTGGGTATCGTAATGGCACCTAGTCTTAAAGACTAGGTAAGCCTAATATTCACGGAATAACAACAATAATAAATAAAATCTAATATTCTTCTGAAATAAATAATTCTTTATACATTTCATATTTCCAAAACCTGGTAGTACAAGTCATAAGCTTTAAAGAAATTACACTAAAACTCCTAAAAATACCACTGTTAAGAAAGAAGTACAACATTGCAAACAGAAATATAAGATGGTGACTCCGAAACCGAAAACGCTGAGGCGGTTTTACCTTGAGTCTCCACAACAGCAACTGCGCTGCTAAGAATCAATTAGTCAGCTATGCGAAAACCTAGAATCTGCACAAAAATGTGCAGAAGAGTAGCATGAGCACACCACAGCGTTGCCCAGTAAGTATCAAGACTAACCTTAGTGAAGTAGTGACGAGGACTAGTCAAGACACCCACTGGTCTAATAAAACTGAACAAGTATCAACATAGGAATCAGGAAAATAATGATATGCACATAAAGGTTACGCAATATAGCTAACAAGACAGTGAATTCGATAAAGAAGGAAAACAATAAGTATCAGCGGAAAACCATGAAGTAACACAAAGACTGAATAGAACACAAACAAATCCGCCACGTAAATATACAACATGTACAGGTAATGACTCAACAACTTCAACCAATTCTACATCAAATTTGTAGCCATCTCCACGAGGTTCCGAACCTCGGACAATTCACTATTTACGGGTCCCAATATTCGAACCTTAGCACTTGGCATTTTGCGCTCTCATTCGAGTACCAACTACACGAACGACTCACGTGCCAATTGGGTCATTTCCACCCATACGGTAAGCACAACAAGAGTATCTATACTTGACAACAACAAGGTGTTCTAACATGATTTCAACAACCAATAAACATAAGGAAAGAAAAAGGGCAACACGTACATTTTCATCCGACAAGTTTCCACGCAAATAAACTCACACAGTAAGTGTTCCAGTACACAATATCAACATCAAGGAATGCCCCCAGGCTAACACAAGTATCACAAGCAGTCCCTGACATAGCCCATCTTGTCTCGCCACATATGCAATAGTAAAGTATATGCCCGCCTTGTTTCGCCACACGTGCATAAACATGTTCCTACCTTGTCACGCCACATGCGCAACCCATATATACATATCCCGCCTTGTCACGCTGCATGTGCAATATCAATAAAAACACGGCACGACAGAAACCTCGTACAAACCCCATATCAACAACCGCACGGCAGAAACCTCGTGCATCACAATAACCACAACAGCATGGCAAAAACCTCGTGCATCACCATAACAAGTACAACCAAAAAAATTGACAATAATACAAGATACGGTAGGTACATCAATTCAAGAACCTTCGATCACAAGAAAAGCAAGGCTAGTTCCCAAGGAATAAGCACAACAAAGAATGCTAGGCATAATAAGGACAGCTCAACAAGGAAGAAAATAACGTATAAGGGTCGTGCCCAAATACATGGTTCAATCAACAAGGAACTCACACGAATCTGATAACTCATATAAGGGCAAGTCACGAAGGTATAGAATATCTAAACTTCTTTTAAGGATGAGCAGTTACGAGAATATTCAACAATTTCCACTTAAGGACAAGCAGCAGAGAATAATCACAACTTCATTTAAGAGCAAAACAATTATAGGGTGAGATGAATATAATTGCAAAGTTGAGATAAACAGTTAAGAGGACATAGCATGACAGTATAAGGAGTAAAATATTCAGACAAGTCAATTACGAGTCAATAGGAAATAGGAGTAAATCCAAAAGTGAGAAATCCTACATTTAAGCAAGTAAAGATGAAACTAGATATTAGGAAATTCAATCATATGAAGAACAATTCATACTCAGCGAATATAAGGACCTAAGATTCCTAAAGGTCCGATTGTTCCACAATTATGTCCGAGAACGCACTCGTCACCTCGCGTACACGGACTACAATCAACATAGAAGACTCAATCCTAAGGGGTAATTCCCCCCCATAAGGTTAGGCAAGATACTTCTCTCGAAAATGACAACCCGGTACTCTAAAATAGACTTCTCGGTCGAAAAGACCTCCGGACGGCTCAAAATCAACTAAAACCACTTCAAAATACTCATAAAACGTATAAGGAACTATTCCGAATAATAAAGTTTCAATCTTTACAAAAATATAAAAATCGACCCCCAGGACCGCACCTCGAAACCTGTCAAAATTTACAAAATCCGAATACCTATTCCGATACGAATTCAACCATACACAATTTATCGAATTCCGATATCATTTGATCCCTCAAATCACGCTTGTTTTCATTTTAGAAGTTTTCTTTCAAAACCAACATTTTCTCAACTCAAAACACAAATTAAATAATGAAAATAAGGATAAAATCATGGAATATATTTAATTCTAGTTGAAGAACACTTACCCAATCGAATTGTGTGAAAAAACCCTCAAAAATCACCAAGAACCGAGCTCTAGAAGTCAAAAATGTGATAAAATGGTGAAACCTTCGATTTTGAAGATATAAAATGTCTGCCCAGGTATTTTTTTCAATGCGATCGCGGACGAGAAGATGCGATCGCATAGAAGGAAAAAGGCCACTGGTCAATTTGTACTACGTGATCGCGGGTAAGGTAATGTGATCGCATAGAATGGAAAAATGGCTACCGCCCAGTTGTGCATCGCGAACGCGACACTAGGAGTGTGATCGCGAAGAAGGAGAAAGTGGACATAAGCGATCGTGTATGAAGCTATGCGATCGTATAGAAGGAAAAAGCTGGGCAGATCACAGAACACTATGCGATCGCATCTATGGTTATGCGATCACATAGAAGGAAACATCAGAAAACATACAACAGACCAAAGATAGGGAAAAATGTTCCGAAGCTCATTCGAAACACACCCGAAACCCGCGGGACCCCGTCTAATCATACAAACAATTCATATAACCTAACACGGACTCGCTCGAGGTCTCACATCACATAAAACAACGCCGAAACGACGAATCAGACCAAAAATCAAACTTATAAATTTTCAAATCTTCAAATATCAAAACTCGTGCCGAAACCTATCAATTCAATCCGAAATGATGCTAAATTTTTCAGACAAGTCATAACTGACACAACGGACCTACAACCACTCTCGGAATTCTATTCCGATCCCGATATCAAAATTTTACCTATCGGCCGAAATCGCCGAAATTGTAACTTTCGCCGAATTACCTCAAATTACTCTACAGACCTCCAAAACCAATTCCGGACGTGCGCCTAAGTCCAAAATAATCATATGAACTTGTTGGAATCACTCAAAACTCATTCCGAGACCGTTTACTCAAAAGTCAAACCTCCGGTCAACTTCCATCACTTAAGCTTCAAAAATTAAAATTTTCTTTCCAATTCGAAATTGGTTTATCCGGTAACTGAATCCAACCATGCATGCAAATCGATATACACAATGTGAAGCTGTTCAAGGCCTTACGGCACCAAACAAAGCTTAAATTCCCAAAACGATCGGTCGGGTCGTTACAAGTATTGTTATAATTTTTAAAGAAATCGAATACCGAAAATACTGAACCAAAATGTCTAAATACCGTACCTTACCGACCGTCGAACACCCCTACATTGTACACTTTCTATGAAGTAGACAAAAAGCACAAACAACATAGTCGTTCGGTAGGGTGTATAAGAATAGTGCGGAATAAGGTGTATTAGTAATGCATAGATTAGTAATGCATGGGTTATTAATGCAAGCATTAGTTATGCAAATATTATTTCTTATCTACTGTTTGGTGTGATGAATTAAAATTATAATGCATTGCATAATTTTTAAGAAAAATAGTTGCTTACAAAAATGCCTTCATTATTCTCTAGCTTTAAGGGACTTTAAGGATAATTTTGTCTTTAACCATCCTAATGCATGCATTAAAGCCTTGGTATTACTAATGCCATGGTTTTCTATGCATTACTTATGCATAGGATAATGCCAAGTATAATGTGTAACTAATACAAGTATTAGTTATACACAAATTAAAAAAATATACCAAATAAAATATTAATAATGCATAGAGTTAATGCTTGCATTATTTTTCCTAATAAATATACAACTATAATACACAAGTCTGTGACATAATCCTTCAACATCCCCTTCCAAGTTAGAGGGGGATTAGCAACCTCGACCTGAATAAGATGTCATGGTGTTGAATCTAGGTAATGCCTTAATAAAAATATGAAAATATTACGCAATATATCAACTATTTACACAACATTTATCATTCATAGCTACACTTTCAGTGAATTTATCATTCGTAACTATATTTGACTTTGATAGCAAATCCATAAAATAAGAGAATCATTATTTTAAACTGAAACAAGAGAGCAACAAGATCTAGTAGGTTAGTTGTTTAGAGCGCTCGCTTAGATAGCGGAGATCTTGTGTTCGACTCTCAAGAGAGAAATAAGCTTTCGTAGCTTAGTTGGTTAGAGCGCTCGCTTAGATAGCGGAGCTCTAGAGTTCGACTCTCAACAAGAGCATTTTATTTTTCTGTATTTATTTATAACCTTCGTATACACCCTTGTATTTTTGCCTTGATTGCAGTTTATACATGTTGTATTCAATGCGCGACATGTTGTATTCATTGCGCGAACGAATACAGTTGACACATGTTATATTCGTTTCACGTTTGAATAAAAGTTAGTAACAATTGAATAGTAACTATGAATGGTAATTAGGCAAAGTATAGTTACTAGGCTCTAACCTGCAGTGATTTATGAAAATTCCTCTAAAAATATCACCCAATTTGAAGGTTAGAAGGAGTTTAGCTTAGAGGAATCAACTCATTAATAGGTAATCTCAAAAATTCCATAAACTTATGTAATATTCACAAAGAGATCACCCCGAAAATTTTATAAATTCATGGAATATTCACATAGCGATCAAAGACGCATCAAATAATATCTAGATCAAGAGGGTTTCTTCCTTTTTATGGAGATCAAAACATTCCAAGGAAGTCTGCATCATCTTACGTTCGAGAAACATGTTTTTTCAGCCCTCGAATCACGGAAAACAATTCGAAGAGAAGAATCGAAAGAATAAATAGAATTGTACCCACAAAGGTTCATCAATAAAATTATTTTTATTTAAAAAGAACTCATTAATAAGTATATGAAAAATAAAATGACAATTCAACTCAATATGCTCGATTTTCTCGTAGAAAATAAGATTCTTGGGAATACGTGTTGCAATCTTTTTATCACAGTGAACCAAGAGAGATAAGCTATATCATAGAGAGATCATCCAATATTTGTTGTAGCCAAATCAATTCAGATACAAGCCTTCGGATGGACGGTGCTCGACTTCAATTGAAAATAAGAAAATAGTAGTATGTTTTTTCTTCGATTTCCAGAAAATACTAAATTTACAAGCAACACAAAACAACTAGATATTGATTTTCTAAAATCTGGGCAAGAAACCTAGTCATAGTCATAAAAATGCAGTAAGAGTGAGATCCCCGAAATACAGTCCTTGACCAGGTTTTATAATGTCCACGTAACGAAGAAATATCATGAAAACGTTTCAGTGAGCCTCTCTAGAATTCGGTATGAACTGCAAAAAATACTGCACAGCAAAATTAAGATTAGGACATGTGTAGTAAAAAAAACTTTAATTTGCTAATTAACCTATTCTGACCTAGCTATTTGCACGAGTGATGAACTTGGCCTAACCTAAAGAGCTTAGGGAGAGTAATTCTAGGAAATTAGGACTGAATTACATTTCTAAATTCCAAATGCTAATCAGGTTCATCCTTTTGACCATTGTTTTAAAAGGTCGAACGTATTTGGTACGGGGAGAGGTATAAACTGTGGTACTCAGGACGTGTTGGGGGAAAGAACGGGGTAGCTATTTAAGTTGGCAGGGAACTCAGGTAGTTGGTGGCAGAGGTTAGGACGGTAAACAATAGGTTGATGAGTTTAAGCTTGTAGTTGGAGGGTTTATTTTAAATGTGGTTAGCACGTACGCCCCTTAGGTAGGATTAGATCAGGAGGTCAAGAGGTGGTTCTAGGAGGATTTGAACAAGGTGGTGCGTAGTATCCCACACTCTGAGAAGCTTTTCATTGGAGGGGACTTCAATGGCCATATTGGGGCTAATGATAGGGGCTATGATGGTGTGCATGAAAGATTTGGTTTTCGGGTTAGAAACGAGGAAGGTACCCCACTATTGGATTTCGCTAGTGTTTTTGACTTGGTGGTAGACTACTCGAGTTTCCCGAAGAGGGAGGAGCACCTACTCACCTTTCGGAGTACGGTGGCCAAGACCTAGATTGATTACCTTCTCTATAGAAAATGCGATAAATCTCTATGCATTGATTTCAAGGTCATCCCCAGTGAGAACCTCACGACCTAACATAGGCTTTTGGTTATGGACCTAGAGATCAAAAGGAGTAGGAGGAAGAGGGCGGTGTGCAGGAAACCTAGTTTCAAGTAGGGTAACTTGGCCAAGGACAAACCTCGGGAGTTGGGGGAGACATTGTTTTCTATGAGGGCACAGAGGAGTATGGGGGACGCGACTATGATGTGGACCACGGCAATGAATTATATAAGGGAAACTGCTAGAGATATTTTAGGGGTCACAAAGATTTATTCTAGGAGTAACAAAGAAGCCTGGTGGTGGAAGGGAGAGGTTCAAGGTAAGGTGGACGCTAAGTAAGCGGTTTGTTTGAAGCTTGTAGAGAGTAAAGACGAGGAGGAGAAAAGGACATATCGAGAGTGTTATAAGAAGGCAAAGAAAAAGGAGAAGTTAGCAATTACAGCGGTCAAAACTACGGCATTTGGACGTCTGTACAAGGAATTCGGGGGCAAGGTCAGGGATAATAAGCTATAATTGTTGGCCAAAGTGAGGTAGAGAAAGGCCCGAAACTTGGACCAAGTGAAGTGCATAAAAAATGAGGACGGTAAAGTATTGATGGACGAGGCACATATTTGACGAAGATGGCAGACATACTTCTGTATATTATTGAACGAGGAGGGGAACAGAAACATCGTGTTGGTAGAATTGGACCACTCCGAGAGTCAGCGTGATTTTGGGTATTGTAGGCGTATTAAGGCAGAAGAGATGGAGAGGGCGATACGTAAAATGAGCATAGGCAGAGCGACGAGACCAAACGAAATTCAGGTGGAATTTTGGAAGAATGCAGTCCAAGTTGGCTTGGAGTGGCTTAATGTTATTTTTAATACAAAGATGATGCCCGAAGAATGAAGGTGGAGTAGGGGTCCCATTGTACAAGAACAAGGGCGATATTCATAATTGCAACAACTACATGGGTATAAACCTATTGAGCCATACTATGAAGGTTTGGGAGAGGGTGGTGAAAGCCAGAGCAAGGAGGAGCGTGTCTATTTCCGAGAACCAGTTCGAATTCATGCCGAGGCATTCGAAGGTGGAAGTTAACCATTTGGTTAGGAGACTAGTGGAGCAGTATAGGGAGAGTAAGAGTGACTTGCGTATGGTGTTCATTGACCTTGAAAAAACATAAGATAGTCTCGAGGGTGGTTCTGCGGAGGTGCTTGGAGGTTAGCGGCGTCCCGGTAACATATGTTGATACCCAATTTTTCTCTCATATTTTTCAAATATATACATATACTTTTAAAATAGTTCATATGCACCATCATTTAACTTACAAGCATGAACAAGCCTTTTTCATAATTTTCTATAATTTTTTGAAGGCTTTAAATCAATTTATTTCTGCATTTTTATTATATAAATACCCATTAATTACCTTTAAAATTATTTTTATGATGATTTTATCATCTAAACTCCTCATTTACACTCATATTAGGTTTTAAATATTTAGTACATTTTTTATAAGTACATTTGCATTTTTAAGGCTAAAATTACATATTTTACAATAATAGCCTATATGTACTTATAATTACTTTATTTATATAAAATAACCTTTTTATACTTTTATAATGTTAAATTATTTTTTTTGTTTATTTTTATGCACAAATGATATTTTTATTATTTTTTACAAATTATTTATTGATTAAATTTGGGTATTTTAAATTTGGCCCCTTTTTAAAATTAAATTCGGAGCTAAAATTACCCAAACCAGACCAAGCCCAATACTCCAATCCCAATTACCCTTACCCATTCATTAAAACCCAACTCAGTCCGCCTTAATCCCAGTCGTTGATCAAATATGATCAACGGCTCACAAATAACCACCCCTTTTCCTTATATCCCCCTCCTCTCTACCCTAGTCTTCATTTCCCAAATCCTCCGCCCTATTTCCCCTCCACTGATGAACCCTAATTCTGCCGCCTCACCCAAATCCCCTTGATCCCATTCCTAATGGGATTCTTTCCCTATTCCATTATCATATCAGTGTTTTTCCCTTATTTGGTGCTATATTATGGAATAACTTAGGTACTTGCCTAAACATGGCAAGTACCTCGCTTTGATTCTGTCCAAATCTATGTTTGTCTCTGAATCTGGACAACCTCTAGTCCAAATGCGTTATTTTGTAGTGATTCTCTCATATCTATCTAGATTCGCACTAAGCCCTAAAGGTTAGAGTTTCACATCTTCTTTGACTTGAAATCTAGTTCAAACTCTATTTTTTTAAATACTTTTCTTTGCCTATATTTGTTCTATTACTTATGGATCTGTTTATTTTTGCCGATTTGTGGCTTACCTAAATTAGGGTTTCAAACCCTTTTACTTTAACCAAATCTGGTTCGATATTAAGTTTCCTTTTGAATAATTTCCTATATGTGTTTATTTCTATGCTAATATGTGTTCTTTACCTTTATTTTTTGTTGATTTTGTGTTTTACTCGAAATTAGGGTTTCAGCCATTTTCACTTGAACTAATCTGGTTCAATTTCATGTTTCTTTTGAATAATCCCTGTCTACATTCATTTTTATGTGTTAATACATGATTTTTTGCCATTATTCTCTACTGATTTTGCGGTTTACCTAATTTAGGGTTTCCGGCCTTTTTTTTTTTACTTGAATCAAATCTAGTGCGATTGAGTACGCCTTTTTATAATAATCTCTTGTCTGCCTTATGTGATTCTTTACCTTATTTCCGACTGATTTTGTGTATCTTCACCTAAAATTTATGGTTAAATTCTACTAATTTAAGTACTGGCCTTAGTATTTAAGTTAGCTATTTTTTATGCTCTAATAGTAGCACTTTTCGAATCCCTTCCCACTTCCCTTTGAAAAAAAAAAGAGATTCAGAGTTCGAAAACCCTTTTCACTACTAAAAACAAAAGTTGTGTACTCCTACTCTCTTGAGCAATCCTATTCTGTGTTTTGATTCCTGGTCGGGTGGAAGCCAAAACCAGAAGTCTTCAAGTGTTTTGCTTTTGTTTGGTGATAACTGCTACACTGTTGGATTCCTTTTTCCCTGTTTCATCTTAACTGGTGAGTACTGAATCCTTTGTCATTTAATTATGATTGCCTGCTTAATGTGTTACTGCTATTAAACCATGTTACCCTAAATGCTATTACTTGTAGTTAAGACATTTTGAACTTAGTTTGAATTGATTAATGAAATTTGCCTAACTATGCGTTATTTAGGACTATATTTTAGAGTTAAACATGCTTTCATGCCTTTTAGCTATGTATAGATGTGTGCCTTAGAAGATTTATAATGTTTGTTTGTTGAACCTGTTATGGCCTGCTCAGTTCTGTTCTCATTATGTCATGATACCTCTATTAAACTGTCTTAATCAGTTCCTGACACACAACTAATCAATGTAATTTCTTTCTATGACTATGTCTGATCTGAAGTCTCTGTTATCACGATGAACATGTTTATGAACTGACTTTATTAGCATGTGACTTTGTTAATTCCTAAAAAACTTGATTAAGTCTGCTTAGGTTCAAATGTGTTGCTATTTGTTTGTGTTCTATGTGTGATTTTTACCCCTAAAATGTATCCCTTAATCCCATCCTACTCTCCTGAATCCTCACTCTTTGTTGGCTGAAAGCCAAAGCTATTTATGTTCTGTCCTCTGGCCTTCCTAGTGTGAGCTCTGCTCAGGGTTCATGTGTGACCCTTGTGAACTCTGACACACTAGGATTTGGTCCCTAGTCTTCCTTGAATTGTTTCTGATCAATTTCTCTAGTGTGAGCACTGCCCTGGGTTCTTGAAGCCCTTAGGAACTCTGACACACTAGAGATTTGGGTTTTGTATGCTTATCCTAGAGATATGGGTGAGTAAGTCATTACTGGTTATTGTATCTATGAACATGGGCTTTTGGAGCTACTATGAGTTGAAGGCCTGGCCGGTCCAGGTGTATTTGGGCCTGTTGAAGGCTCCCTATAGTTTTACTATGAGTTGAAGGCCTGGCCGGTCCAGGTGTATTTGGGCCTGTTGAAGGCTCCCTATAGTTTTACTTACTTTGTAATTCATTCATTAAATTCTGGCCTGCAATAATCATTTGTAATAATAATTCTGGGGTATTAGTAAAATGGGAAAGGGTTCGTATTTTATATCTGCTATAAAGTGGGGTAGAAATCCTGCCTATAGGATTAACATTGTGATATTGAAGGTTATGTGTTAGAAATCGTGCTTCTAGATGTCTTATCATGTTCAGTAATTATGTGCTAGCAACCATGTCCATAGGTTCAATGCTTGGCTTGATTATGTTCTGTTACAGACCATGCCTATAGAAATAGTGTGGTCCCATGTGTGTGTGAATTCCTGCTTGCATATTGTTTCGTTCAGATTGTAGAAATCATATCTATAGGATTCAACACTGTTCAGATTATAGAAATCATGCCTATAGGATTTAAATGGGATCAAGTTATAGAATGCACGCCCGAATCTATTTAATTGTTATTTATGCCTGTTTACTGTGCTGTTATCCTCACTAGAAAGCATGCTTATAGGATTAAAACGAATAATTCTAGTACTGTTCCGTGATTTGCCGCTATTTATTATCGCATAAAACACTTAGATACCATACTGGTAAGATTAATCGTATGGTGCTAAAATCAGTCGGCAAACCTTGTAGGTTCTGATAATCGCATTAAGAGACTGTTCTTTTTAATCTCATAAATATCCTGCCTATAGGATTTTGCAATTAATGAAGCTTGTTAATACTAATCATTTTGCGTGCATTTGCTGTCTAAATGCGGAGGCTAAAGAGCCCTTACTTGTTTCTATTTGGAAGTCCTAACTGTTTTGTATGTCGCCTAGTTTTATCCTTCTGAGCAACCTAAGTTAAGGTCTAGAACCACCCTAAAATATAGGTCCAAATGCCTCCTAGACCATAGGCATGGGACGGGTAGTGCACGCATAGGGTACGACTTAGGATTGATTAGAGCGCTTTAGGTAAATAACTTAAAGATATTAATTGGGTAGTAGGAGATGATAGTCTGTGCCCGCTGAATAATATGAGTAACACCCCATCTTGAGGGAGTTACGAATTATTATTTATGTTGCACGGGGTGATCTTTTAGGCTAAAAAACTTAGGACCCCCCATTTCTGTTTCAAAATAAATCGCTTATTTCATTTGTCCATTGTTTCTTTTCTCTCTAATTCAGATGATTTGAGTTTGGCCGGGACCCACCATTGTGGACCTCGAGGAGTGCCTAACACCTTCTCCACGAGGTAATTTGAGCCCTTACCCGATATTTGGTAACACAAACTAGCAAATCTGATTCATATGCAATAGGTGAACAAACGCACCTTAATCCGTTAGGTAGCGACTCTCTTTTAATAACCCTTCCTCCCTCTTTAAAAGAGTTGTCACGTGTCGAAACCCGATTTCGCGAGAAAAAGGGGGCGCGATAGCATGTCGACTCTGTTGGGGATATCCTTAGGCTCTTACCTTAATGAACTTGGTTTGTGTGAATTAGTCTCCTTCGATAAGCGTGTTTTTATTATTTTATTCACCATTTATTTGCTACATGAACAACCCCTTCCCCACTTTCCCTTTTACATGAATTTACATGCAACTCTTTGTTTAATCTTGTTACAATATGCAAATCATATTCGCTGGCTTCAATCTTTATGTCCTTCCCAATCCCTACCCCTTTTTACCGCTTTATTATAATTTTTTCCATTATACGAATTAGCTCCTTCCTTGTTTTTATTTCTTTCCTGTATTTACATTTATTAAATACCGCATTTATTGCTTTTCATCATGCAAAATACTTGACAAGGTGTTGTTTTATTTTTGCATAATTACATGCTCTGCATTATTCCACTCGTGCGCAATTAATACCATAGCGGCACTTGATGAGTTTTCGCATTCTTCCTATATTACCCTTTTTAAATTTTGAAAGGCTTATTTGCGGTAAAACTATTCGATCAGCGGTTGATGCGAGACTAAATTGCATAGTTTAACATGTGATATACCTTACATTTGAGGTGCATTAATGATAAAAATACACTTGTTATGTGCTTAATGGATTTTATTTCATGTGTAGGTGAATTGGAGATGGAAACGGAGCTAAAGGAATGCAAATACGTCAAAAAATACGCGAAAGGAGACACCCGGGCGATAGCCGGGAGACAGAGCCCTACAGCCTGACCCTACCTGGCGTTAGCCAGGCCTTAGGGCTGAAACTATAGCCCTACCCTGGCGTTATCCAGGCGTTAGGGCTGAAACGCCAGCCCTAGCCTGGCATTAGCCAGGCCTTTGGGTCCAAACGCCCGGGGTTCCCAGTTCGGCCAAATCCGAGTTTTGACGAGTTTAAATGTTTCCCGGTTGAAATAGAAGTCCCCTACACGGTTAGGGTTTGCCATAAACATATAAATTGACTCCTAAAACACAACTACGAGGAGATTCGAGGAGAGGAAGTCATTGAAGAGAAGGAAAGCATCAATTTGTACAAATTTTCTTCATTACTCTGTAGTTTAATTATGCAAGTTATTTTAGATTTGATTCTTATGAAGTTGTTTAGCTAACTTCTTTAATCTAGGGTTTTGGTATAACCCGTTGGAGGATGAACTTATTTTGTTATTAATATAGTTCAAATTGGTTGATTAATCTCTATTTGTTCAACTACGTTCTTGTTGTAGTTAATTGAATGGCCATCAATTAGCT